>JAXIVJ010000888.1:0-70000 GCA_036785665.1 Chirona hameri
CCGTTGCTCGCCTCCCCTATCTCCCGTTGCTCGCCTCCCCTTATCTCCCCTTTATCTCACCGTGCAGAGGTTGGGCTTCTCTCCGGAGTGGACGCGCATGTGGATCATGAGCTTGTAGCGCGCGTTGAACGGCTTCTGCTGGCGCGGACAGTCGACCCAGTAGCAGGTGTACTCGTCACAGCCGCGGCTGTCCACGTGCACCTTCTCAATGTGCCTCACCAGTGCCGTCTGCCGGTCGTACTGAAGGGCGCAGCCGGCCCAGAGGCAGGGCAGCGGCCCGCCGCCGCCGCTGGTGCTGCTGATGCTGGTGGTGGGTGGTGGCTGGACGGTCAGCAGGCCGCTGGTGGAGCTGACCTCAGCCGGTGGGCTCAGCAGCGGCGGCTCGGTCACGGAGGGGACAGCTAGGGTGGCCGGACGGAGCGGGTAGCCGCCGCCCGGCTGGCCCCCGCTGCCAGGCCCCGCCTCCTGCCCGTACCGCTGACTCTCGTCTGGCTCCTGTTTGTACGGGTACCCGTTATGGCAGCCGCTCGGGGTACCGGCTGGAGTACCTGCCGGGGTACCCGCCGGGGTAGCGCAGGGGCTGCCGCCGGTGTGAGGACCGCCGGTCAGCTCGCCGCACCCGTCACGGTACAAGTAGCCGGCAGGCTGCGGGTGGAGCGGAGTGTCGCCGTCCTGGAGCGGGTGCTGCCCCTGGCCGTCCGTCAGGTCGTACCGTGACGGACACACCAGCTGCTCCTCACGGCCGGCAGGCTCCTGCTTCAGCGCCGGCGGCAGCAGCTGCGCCTGGCTCTGCGGCAACACCAGGTAGTTGCCGTGCGGCGCCGTCCAGCCGTGCGGCGGGGCCGCCTCTGCCGGGCGCAGCGACTGGAACGGCGGTAGCTGACCGCCGGGACCGACCGGGTGCCGCAGCGCGTGGCCGTAGTTGCCTCCAGCGACGGCCGCCCTTGGGTCGGTCTGCAGGGAGGTGGCTGAGCCGCGGATCGGGCCCTCGCCGCCCTCCAGCGGGAACAGGGAGGCGGAGAGTGGCCGCTTCACGCGCAGACCCAGCTCCAGGGAGGTGCGGGGCGTGGTCAGCGGGCTGAGCGAGGCCGCGTCACTGGCGCGACGCTGCGCCGCGCTCAGCTCCTGCTGCTGCTGCTGCTGCCAGCCGAGCTCCAGCCGGCCGTCAGGCTGCAGCAGCGCTCCCAGCAGCGAGGCGGCGTCCTCGGGCAGCGAGAAGCCGCGCAGCGGGTCAGCGGGCAGCGCCGGCGACAGCTGCTGCTGCTGCTGGCCCAGCAGCACCCCGGCCCGGTCATACTCCAGGTGCATAGCACCGCCTGTGGGCACACGTCGACAGGTCAGGTCACAGCTGTGGGGACACATGGACAGGTCAGGTCACGACAGTCTGGAGAAATCAACAGGTCAGGTCACGACTGTCGGGACAGCGACAGGTCAGGTCACGACTGTCGGGACACAGCGACAGGTCAGGTCACGACTGTCGGAACACAGCGACAGGTCAGGTCACGACTGTCGGGACTCAGCGACATGTCAGGTGCACGGCAGTCGGGACACAATTGTCATCAGATCGCGCCTGTGAACGTGCTCTAAGAATATCTTCTTATACAGTTGTATTTGATACACGTACTGGGCTCGAAAGTCGAGATGATGAGTATCAAGTTAGACGTTGATTTTTACATCGACTTAAAAGCAAACTTGTAGTTATATAACACATTGTCATAATAAATGTAGTAGGTTTGAAAAAGGAGTAACGAGTTTTCGGTCATGATACATTACTCGGGTCTGACAATAGTCCATGGCAGAAACATCTCTACTATATTTCACATTAAATGTATTCGATATTGTGAGAGTTTTTGTGCTTATAATTTACATGTGGACAATGAGCATCATACCAGCGTTTCATCATTTATTCCATTCAAAATATTCGGCTATATTTGGAACAATGTTACAATAGTTACGTGTACCTACGTTAGCAATATCATGAGCATGGATATGTTTGACTTATATTGATGTATAACTCTTGCGAAATGCTGCGTACCCCCCCCCCCCCCCCCCCTTTAATACCTATTTAAGGATAAGCGAGAACCAAAACCGAATTATTGCTTTATTGCACTGACATGATGCGTCTCATAGTACCGTAATAGTACCATCCTGTCGAGGTAGGTCGGTACCGTAATAGTACCATCCTGTCGAGGTAGGTCGGTACCGTGATAGTACCATCCTGTCGAGGTAGGTCGGTACCGTGATAGTACCATCCTGTCGAGGTAGGTCGGTACCATAGTACCATCCTGTCGAGGTAGGTCGGTACCGTAATAGTACCATCCTGTCGAGGTTGGTCGGTACCATAGTACCATCCTGTCGAGGTAGGTCGGTACCGTAATAGTACCATCCTGTCGAGGTTGGTCGGTACCATAGTACCATCCTGTCGAGGTAGGTCGGTACCATAGTACCATCCTGTCGAGGTAGGTCGGTACCGTGATAGTACCATCCGTCGAGGTAGGTCGGTACCGTAATAGTACCATCCTGTCGAGGTAGGTCGGTACCATAGTACCATCCTGTCGAGGTAGGTCGGTACCATAGTACCATCCTGTCGAGGTAGGTCGGTACCATAGTACCATCCTGTCGAGGTAGGTCGGTACCATAGTACCATCCTGTCGAGGTAGGTCGGTACCATAGTACCATCCTGTCGAGGTAGGTCGGTACCATAGTACCATCCTGTCGAGGTAGGTCGGTACCATAGTACCATCCTGTCGAGGTAGGTCGGTACCGTGATAGTACCATCCTGTCGAGGTAGGTCGGTACCATAGTACCATCCTGTCGAGGTAGGTCGGTACCATAGTACCATCCTGTCGAGGTAGGTCGGTACCATAGTACCATCCTGTCGAGGTAGGTCGGTACCGTGATAGTACCATCCTGTCGAGGTAGGTCGGTACCATAATAGTACCATCCTGTCGAGGTTGGTCGGTACCATAGTACCATCCTGTCGAGGTTGGTCGGTACCATAGTACCATCCTGTCGAGGTAGGTCGGTACCATAGTACCATCCTGTCGAGGTAGGTCGGTACCGTGATAGTACCATCCTGTCGAGGTAGGTCGGTACCATAGTACCATCCTGTCGAGGTAGGTCGGTACCATAGTACCATCCTGTCGAGGTAGGTCGGTACCATAGTACCATCCTGTCGAGGTAGGTCGGTACCATAGTACCATCCTGTCGAGGTAGGTCGGTACCATAGTACCATCCTGTCGAGGTAGGTCGGTACCATAGTACCATCCTGTCGAGGTAGGTCGGTACCGTGATAGTACCATCCTGTCGAGGTAGGTCGGTACCATAGTACCATCCTGTCGAGGTAGGTCGGTACCATAGTACCATCCTGTCGAGGTAGGTCGGTACCATAGTACCATCCTGTCGAGGTAGGTCGGTACCGTGATAGTACCATCCTGTCGAGGTAGGTCGGTACCATAGTACCATCCTGTCGAGGTAGGTCGGTACCATAGTACCATCCTGTCGAGGTAGGTCGGTACCGTAATAGTACCATCCTGTCGAGGTAGGTCGGTACCATAGTACCATCCTGTCGAGGTAGGTCGGTACCATAGTACCATCCTGTCGAGGTAGGTCGGTACCATAGTACCATCCTGTCGAGGTAGGTCGGTACCATAGTACCATCCTGTCGAGGTAGGTCGGTACCGTAATAGTACCATCCTGTCGAGGTAGGTCGGTACCGTGATAGTACCATCCTGTCGAGGTAGGTCGGTACCGTAATAGTACCATCCTGTCGAGGTAGGTCGGTACCATAGTACCATCCTGTCGAGGTAGGTCGGTACCATAGTACCATCCTGTCGAGGTAGGTCGGTACCATAGTACCATCCTGTCGAGGTAGGTCGGTACCATAGTACCATCCTGTCGAGGTAGGTCGGTACCATAGTACCATCCTGTCGAGGTAGGTCGGTACCATAGTACCATCCTGTCGAGGTAGGTCGGTACCATAGTACCATCCTGTCGAGGTAGGTCGGTACCATAGTACCATCCTGTCGAGGTAGGTCGGTACCGTAATAGTACCATCCTGTCGAGGTAGGTCGGTACCATAGTACCATCCTGTCGAGGTAGGTCGGTACCATAGTACCATCCTGTCGAGGTAGGTCGGTACCGTAATAGTACCATCCTGTCGAGGTAGGTCGGTACCATAGTACCATCCTGTCGAGGTAGGTCGGTACCGTGATAGTACCATCCTGTCGAGGTAGGTCGGTACCATAGTACCATCCTGTCGAGGTAGGTCGGTACCATAGTACCATCCTGTCGAGGTAGGTCGGTACCATAGTACCATCCTGTCGAGGTAGGTCGGTACCATAGTACCATCCTGTCGAGGTAGGTCGGTACCATAGTACCATCCTGTCGAGGTTGGTCGGTACCATAGTACCATCCTGTCGAGGTAGGTCGGTACCATAGTACCATCCTGTCGAGGTTGGTCGGTACCATAGTACCATCCTGTCGAGGTTGGTCGGTACCGTAATAGTACCATCCTGTCGAGGTAGGTCGGTACCATAGTACCATCCTGTCGAGGTAGGTCGGTACCATAGTACCATCCTGTCGAGGTAGGTCGGTACCGTAATAGTACCATCCTGTCGAGGTAGGTCGGTACCATAGTACCATCCTGTCGAGGTAGGTCGGTACCATAGTACCATCCTGTCGAGGTAGGTCGGTACCGTGATAGTACCATCCTGTCGAGGTAGGTCGGTACCATAGTACCATCCTGTCGAGGTAGGTCGGTACCATAATAGTACCATCCTGTCGAGGTAGGTCGGTACCATAGTACCATCCTGTCGAGGTAGGTCGGTACCATAGTACCATCCTGTCGAGGTAGGTCGGTACCGTAGTACCATCCTGTCGAGGTTGGTCGGTACCATAGTACCATCCTGTCGAGGTAGGTCGGTACCGTGATAGTACCATCCTGTCGAGGTAGGTCGGTACCATAGTACCATCCTGTCGAGGTAGGTCGGTACCGTAATAGTACCATCCTGTCGAGGTAGGTCGGTACCATAGTACCATCCTGTCGAGGTAGGTCGGTACCGTAATAGTACCATCCTGTCGAGGTAGGTCGGTACCGTAATAGTACCATCCTGTCGAGGTAGGTCGGTACCATAGTACCATCCTGTCGAGGTAGGTCGGTACCATAGTACCATCCTGTCGAGGTAGGTCGGTACCGTGATAGTACCATCCTGTCGAGGTAGGTCGGTACCATAGTACCATCCTGTCGAGGTAGGTCGGTACCATAATAGTACCATCCTGTCGAGGTAGGTCGGTACCATAGTACCATCCTGTCGAGGTAGGTCGGTACCATAGTACCATCCTGTCGAGGTAGGTCGGTACCGTAGTACCATCCTGTCGAGGTTGGTCGGTACCATAGTACCATCCTGTCGAGGTAGGTCGGTACCGTGATAGTACCATCCTGTCGAGGTAGGTCGGTACCATAGTACCATCCTGTCGAGGTAGGTCGGTACCGTAATAGTACCATCCTGTCGAGGTAGGTCGGTACCATAGTACCATCCTGTCGAGGTAGGTCGGTACCATAGTACCATCCTGTCGAGGTAGGTCGGTACCGTGATAGTACCATCCTGTCGAGGTTGGTCGGTACCATGATAGTACCATCCTGTCGAGGTAGGTCGGTACCATAGTACCATCCTGTCGAGGTAGGTCGGTACCGTAATAGTACCATCCTGTCGAGGTAGGTCGGTACCATAGTACCATCCTGTCGAGGTAGGTCGGTACCATAGTACCATCCTGTCGAGGTAGGTCGGTACCATAGTACCATCCTGTCGAGGTAGGTCGGTACCGTAATAGTACCATCCTGTCGAGGTAGGTCGGTACCGTGATAGTACCATCCTGTCGAGGTAGGTCGGTACCATAGTACCATCCTGTCGAGGTAGGTCGGTACCGTAATAGTACCATCCTGTCGAGGTAGGTCGGTACCGTGATAGTACCATCCTGTCGAGGTAGGTCGGTACCATAGTACCATCCTGTCGAGGTTGGTCGGTACCATAGTACCATCCTGTCGAGGTAGGTCGGTACCATAGTACCATCCTGTCGAGGTAGGTCGGTACCGTAATAGTACCATCCTGTCGAGGTAGGTCGGTACCGTGATAGTACCATCCTGTCGAGGTAGGTCGGTACCATAGTACCATCCTGTCGAGGTAGGTCGGTACCGTAATAGTACCATCCTGTCGAGGTAGGTCGGTACCGTGATAGTACCATCCTGTCGAGGTAGGTCGGTACCATAGTACCATCCTGTCGAGGTTGGTCGGTACCATAGTACCATCCTGTCGAGGTAGGTCGGTACCATAGTACCATCCTGTCGAGGTAGGTCGGTACCATAGTACCATCCCGTCGAGGTAGGTCGGTACCATAGTACCATCCTGTCGAGGTAGGTCGGTACCATAGTACCATCCTGTCGAGGTAGGTCGGTACCATAGTACCATCCTGTCGAGGTAGGTCGGTACCATAGTACCATCCTGTCGAGGTAGGTCGGTACCATAGTACCATCCTGTCGAGGTAGGTCGGTACCGTGATAGTACCATCCTGTCGAGGTAGGTCGGTACCATAGTACCATCCTGTCGAGGTAGGTCGGTACCATAGTACCATCCTGTCGAGGTAGGTCGGTACCATAGTACCATCCTGTCGAGGTAGGTCGGTACCATAGTACCATCCTGTCGAGGTAGGTCGGTACCGTGATAGTACCATCCTGTCGAGGTAGGTCGGTACCATAGTACCATCCTGTCGAGGTAGGTCGGTACCATAGTACCATCCTGTCGAGGTAGGTCGGTACCATAGTACCATCCTGTCGAGGTAGGTCGGTACCGTGATAGTACCATCCTGTCGAGGTAGGTCGGTACCATAGTACCATCCTGTCGAGGTAGGTCGGTACCATAGTACCATCCTGTCGAGGTAGGTCGGTACCATAGTACCATCCTGTCGAGGTAGGTCGGTACCGTGATAGTACCATCCTGTCGAGGTAGGTCGGTACCGTAATAGTACCATCCTGTCGAGGTAGGTCGGTACCATAGTACCATCCTGTCGAGGTAGGTCGGTACCATAGTACCATCCTGTCGAGGTAGGTCGGTACCATAGTACCATCCTGTCGAGGTAGGTCGGTACCATAGTACCATCCTGTCGAGGTAGGTCGGTACCGTGATAGTACCATCCTGTCGAGGTAGGTCGGTACCATAGTACCATCCTGTCGAGGTAGGTCGGTACCATAGTACCATCCTGTCGAGGTAGGTCGGTACCGTGATAGTACCATCCTGTCGAGGTAGGTCGGTACCATAGTACCATCCTGTCGAGGTAGGTCGGTACCGTGATAGTACCATCCTGTCGAGGTAGGTCGGTACCATAGTACCATCCTGTCGAGGTAGGTCGGTACCATAGTACCATCCTGTCGAGGTAGGTCGGTACCGTGATAGTACCATCCTGTCGAGGTAGGTCGGTACCATAGTACCATCCTGTCGAGGTAGGTCGGTACCATAGTACCATCCTGTCGAGGTAGGTCGGTACCATAGTACCATCCTGTCGAGGTAGGTCGGTACCATAGTACCATCCTGTCGAGGTAGGTCGGTACCATAGTACCATCCTGTCGAGGTAGGTCGGTACCATAGTACCATCCTGTCGAGGTAGGTCGGTACCGTGATAGTACCATCCTGTCGAGGTAGGTCGGTACCATAGTACCATCCTGTCGAGGTAGGTCGGTACCATAGTACCATCCTGTCGAGGTAGGTCGGTACCATAGTACCATCCTGTCGAGGTAGGTCGGTACCGTGATAGTACCATCCTGTCGAGGTAGGTCGGTACCATAGTACCATCCTGTCGAGGTAGGTCGGTACCATAGTACCATCCTGTCGAGGTAGGTCGGTACCGTGATAGTACCATCCTGTCGAGGTAGGTCGGTACCGTAATAGTACCATCCTGTCGAGGTCGGTAGACCTGCACGACAGGACTCGAAATCGGACGGTAGGCGCAGCGGTTCGTTCTTATTTCATGAGAACAATATGGCTTAACACAACACAATCTGTCATGCCGTCCGGAAATCTTATGGTCCCAACCAACCTGTCGTGAAGTGAACATGGTGACGGCCTGACCGGTCATGTGCTCACTTTGCCTGAAGGCAACAATTACCTAATGCATAATGTATATTCACGTGCTTATATCACACGTTGATTTTGCTACGATGTAAATCACCTCTGCACCTCAAGACAGGGCCTCGGATAACATGTTAACTGGGGAGAAATAATTGCCCCCAGTGGATGGAATTCCCCCCCCCCCCCCCCCAGTGAAACTGAGTTAATTCGACACGAGCGGGCACTAGGATACTATATATGATGCATCACTAGCCTTTAACAAAAATCCTTCAGTCACTCGACTTTGTTTGTACTGTACTGCATGGCTTCAGGGCTCGGATAGCATGTTAATTGGGGGAGGGGGTGCAAATACCCCCGCAGTGACCAAATCCCCCCCTCCCTCCCTAGTGGAAGCCAAATTCGTAGGTGACATACGATTGTACGGTCTGTGATGTAGATAAAAGCGTCACTGAAGCATGCTTTCAACTTAAAACCAATACAACACTGTTTACAGCTACCTAGCGTAGCTTTGAGATCTTGAGGACGGATACCCACCCCTCGTCGCGTCGGTTCGAAATTGGCGTGGACCACAGGTGTTGTTTATATACGTTTAGGATGGCCCTCGGCCTCAATATTTTGAGTTTGGTCCCCCAAAGATGCTTTTGGCTCCCTCAATGTTTTCTGACCAATGGCGGATCCAAGGGGGCCAAAGGCCAAAGCCCCCAAACCAACTGAAATCAGCAAAAAAATGCGTATTTTCTAAATAAAAAGGCAAGAAATATTAACGAAAGAAAGTTTATTAAATCTTAGATCAGGCATTTGACACATATACCATGGTTTCAGCCACGGTGATCCGTGGGAAACCAAGCTTCTGATGAATTCGTTGGTTCTAGGAACATAGACTACCCAAAGCCACCTTAATAACATCACAGGACGAAACCGGAGAATATCGGCGAAGCAATCTTTCTCTCCTTCGTAAAGTTGTAGCTGTTTGTCTCCTCTGGGGTTGCCGTCGGCCCCCCAAAGGCGCCCTCTGCCCACACAGCCATATTTCGATTGAATAACCGATTTCACCGCATATCCGACGAATAAATTTAAGGTTGTTGTGTGCCGGAATTTGGCCGACACGACCGATGATGAATGGGTCTCTCGAAAACATGCCGACGTTGAACCGATTTCAGCCCGATGCTTGGTAGGACGACGGCCCGAGATTCATGTATTTCGTTTCGAAAGCAATATTCCACGCTTACGTGGTATGAGCATCATTCGAAAAAAAGAAAAAACTCTCAAAACGAATAACAATTATTTCAGTTATTAACGTCTAACCGTAATATGTGGGATGAGTTGTACAGTAATCAGCAATCAACGGCAACAGCCAGGTAACAACTATTCTTAGTTTTGGTGCCTCGTTTTCCATTCCAAGGGATAGCATTTTCCATTGCAAGGGATACCTATTGCATGGGTTGGATCTGCACTGATTAATATGATAATTTGATGAGGAGTTACTAATTGCACCGGCTATTTTATTAATGAAATAGCCTTTGAGTCCAAAATGAAACGTCTCACAAAATGTTTATCTAATGTTTTCATTGTATTGTGTAAGGGATATGACGACTTTAATTGAGCCCTTGACCCACTGGCGCATCCAGAACGTCCAAAAAAGTCGGTTTGAAGAACTGTCTCAAAACTCGTCTGACTGTTTGCTTTTGCAAACAAAGTCGTTTCCTGCCGAGCCGAGGGTAGGGCGTGTGAGGGGGAGGTTGGGTTGGGACGCCCCTATTTTTTCTTCTTCGAGAATTGGCGGCGTGCAGCACCACCGTTTCTGGCACAGCTGTTTCGGGATGAATTGCGCACCTTAGAGGGATTATACGGGTTTTTCCCAGAATAATTGAGTTACATAGTAAAACGTACTTATAAAGGTGGTAGAAGTCCCACGGTAGCCACATTTTTCTGGAAATGACCTCTTCTGCAGCACGTAAGGACATTCCAAAGTGCGCGGTGATGCCACCGCGTATTTTCTGCAGGACCGGCTGAGGCAGAGCCAGTCATCTCTTTTATGCTAATAAAAACACCTCACTTATGGCATATTTCGGGTAAAATAAGCAATATTTGAAAGCAAATAAACTTGTTTCGTTCCAACGACACCAGCAGTTACCTAGTTTTCCCATAAAATTATATATTTTTCATGAATTTTCATGCAAAAAAAATGAATACACCACCACCAAATTCTCAACGCTAAAGGCCAGAGAAAAGAAAACCACAACAACACAAAACCTCAACGAACAGTGTAGTAATACAAAGTCCCGTCAGTTTTGAATTGCATAATAATTTTGTGATCCAGTGTAGGACTTGCAGATAATTCAAAACTCTAAAATTTATCTTAAGGTACAAGTGGTGGACAGTAGTGCCGATCAAGTATTCGTTATCTGATACTAGTTTCGAAAAACGCCCAAGTTTTAACGCTGATAATTGCTGAAATAATGGACTAAATGAGCATTGAAATCCCTGTGATATGTCTTAAACGTGTTTAAAGCTCATACAACTGCAAAAGAGTACATTTACTTTCAGGACGGAAACTCGTATAATCACTTTAAGTAAACAATTTGACTCGGGTCATCTCAGGTGAGGTCACCAGGTCACGCCAAGTGGCCCCACCTCCAAAAAAGTTTGTGGTCGAGCCACAGTGTTTGACTGAGCGATGTGACAATTTCGACATGAATTTAGACGAGCTATCTATCGGTATTTGTGGATTTTGCCTAATCCCCATTAGAGACGAGTTCGGGAGCGGGGCGTCGGATGCCTTCCCTAGCACGACTAAGCTGGCGCCGAGCACCGGCAGGACGCGGGTTAAGAAATGCTTTAAAGCAAATTATTCCTTGTATAAGCTGCTTAGAATCTTCCTTCAGGAAATGTGTTAATTTTCGACCGATTTAGTTGTATTGGTAAAGCTATGGCGCCGGTGGACTCCTTCGCTCCGTTCCTCTTCGGTCCCCCAAATCCTTAAAAAAAAATCGACATCACAGGTGTGGACCTTCGATGATGGGCGTGTTTAAATTTATCATTTTTATTTAGCTTCATTATTCTATTATTCTACTATTGTATTTCTGCTTTACTCTATGTTTGTCATATCAGCCGTTTTCACGAAGGATTATTGCGCCGAAAAGTTTCTAAAAGATTCTGAAAGTTTTGCAAAACTACACAACTTTTACATGCGATTTTTGGCTAGAAATGCCCCCCATAATTTTGTAATATGTTGGTAAGAATAAAATATGTTGACAAAATTACGGTTTAGTGGTAATAAGCAAGATAAGTATTGATAGAATCTTCCTGAAAGTTTCAGGGAGATTCAGGAAGTTTCAGGAAGATTATATCAATACTTATCTTGCCTATTATCACTAAACCGCAATTTTGTCAACATATTTTATTCTTACCAACATATTACAAAATTATGAGGGACATTTCAAGCCAAAATCGCATGTAAAAGTTGTGTAGTTTTTCAAAACTTTCAGAATCTTTCAGAAACTTTTCAGCGCAATAATCCTTGGTGAAAACGGCTATTATCATACTTAAAATGTATCAGTACCTATTAATAGGTACGCTTAATCAGGAACGTAGCTAAGAGGGGGGCAGGCCATAGCCCCCCCTCCCCCGCTGAGGAAACCAATTAATTTACACTAGATAAAATGCGATGTTGATGACGACCCCCCCCCCCCTGCCCCCGGTAACCAACATTTGGCTGAGGGGCAAAATATGATTCTACCACTGACGTGCCCCCCCCCCCCCCGTTAGACAAAATTCCTGGCTACGTGCCTGCGCTTAACCATATGCCTTAGCAGCATGCTTTTTTCGAATTGCCCCCCCCCCCCCCCAGTGAGAATTCCTTAGCGGAGGCCCTGCCTCACGAGCAATGAGCATCCCGCTTCTCAAAGACTTTGATGACATGAGCTTGCAGAGAAAGTGACAAAGTCGCAGGATTGAAATGAATGGAAAATGCGTAAGAACCCAATGTTCTGCGTCGACAACGGCAACCAGTAATGAAAGACCTTAAAATGAAAAGACAAACTTGAATACAGAAACGTCAAACCATCAGGAAAACGAGAATATCGTGATGAAATTCGTTGGAAGGGGATATGAACAAGAATGACACGTCGCACGTATGTACTACTCATGGGTGGAGCTTTTCCGAAAAAGTTGATGGGGCAGAATGTCATATAGGCTGGTTGTGTTCAATGGTTCGGGTGAAAAATGGCCATTTCAACGCCAGGAAACCTTCACATCTTCACTTCACCTTCACATCTTACAAAAATTGGTGGGACACAGAGTTCGTCATGGGCTGGGCCGGCTCTATGGGCCATGGGCCGGGCCTGGGCTGGGCTGGGCCTGGGCTGGGCCTCAACTTTAAGGAAATCATCGGGCTCTGGACGGGCCTGGACTGAGAATGTTGAAGCTTAGGTCAGAGCTGAAAATATTTCAACCAGCGGTTCACTTCCACAGCAACACACTGTTGCTGTAGCTGTGGCTTTTTGTTTGTTTTTGGTTAGCATAGTTGGTTCATTGTTTCACATTTATAGTATACAAGTAAATATGCTAGGATAGTGATTGCAAATTTTGTGCAAATATTTATATGCTTAATCTGAACGGGCCGGACTGGGCCTGGGCCTCAATATTATAAATATGACCGGGCCTGGTCCGGGCCTGGGCTTGGTGTTCATGGGCCTGGGCCGGGCTGGGCTGGGGTTTGGTGGGCCCGTGACGAACACTGGTTACTGGGGCAAAACACAAAGTTGGTGGGGCAGTCGCCCCACCATTTGAATAAGAAACTCCACCCGTGGTGCTGAAATGATGCGCGTCATGCAGCGCATCATTTCTGTACTGGAGAGTCAGAGAGAAGAGGTGACCAGAGAGAAGAGCTACTTCAGGCAAGGGCGGATCCAGGATATTTTAGGAGGGGTGGCCGCAGGCCAATTTAGGGGCGCCTTCCAAAAATCCAGGGGCGCCATGATATCAATGTTCGTTAAGCCGCAGCTGGAGTGAACGGGAGACATTAAAACAAGCAGCACACATGCAATTTAGTACGTCTTTTCGCTGTATGTGAATGCCTTAATCCATCGCCGGGCGCCTGTCGGTGCCCGGCGACGGGCAGCCCGTGAGGCGCCCTTCTGGCGGGGGCGGGGGGGGGGGGGGGGCGACCGCTGCGGCCACCCCCTGGATCCGCCCCTGATCCGCCCCTTAAATACGATCACTCATTGTTTTAGGCCTGCGACGACAAGCGGGATAAAATAACTGATCATGAAGATACAAGACTGCAATGCAAAAAGATCAAACTATCAATCAGTAAGGCGTCTTTTTAACATACCGTGAACAAGGGATATGTCATTTAGGTGGATGTGTGTGCTTTTTAATCTGTTTGTTTGTACTATTTCCGTATCACTTGCTTTCAGCACAGCGTGTCACTAGGTCTTTGTATCGTAACATAATTTTGATAACTTCTGAGGGTCTTTGTAGCCATCATCACAATCGGCAAATAGACGAAACAACGCACTTTCTCGTGGCATAAGAATGGAATGTCGATTGATTTGAACTGAATTATAATTTCATTCCTTTCATCTCAATCATTCATGTACTTTAATTCAATCAAAATAGGTCTCTTCTCAACTGGAGGTCCAAAAATGAATTCAAAACATCCTCGTTCAAATGAAAAAGGTCGGTTTGGTCAGAACAAATAGGAAAGCAATGTAAGCGTTAATTAGTTTCCCGAGTGGATGTCCCGTGGCACCATTCCTACGTTAACGAAAGTTGCGGTTTAATTACCTTGCCTCAGATGATACACGTTGGGAGCAATCTTCGCTGATTTTTCAGCCAGCGGTCCTGAAGACCGTCAAATATTGTCACAGAGATGTCGCGACAACTGCTTACTTCAGTTGAGATAAGAGTGAGGGAAATTTGGCATTGGTAGCAACCACTTGTTCCAGCCGCCGCGGAGGCTGACCAATCAGAGGACAGGGATCTGTGACGAAGCCGCGGTGGGCGGGGCCTCGCCGGTCCGCAGTCTGCTCTCGACACTGCCTGGTATCCCGTCTCCTCTAGACTGAGAGCTAACGGTACCTGCCAGGCTAAGTAGGTTGTAAATTCTAGACCGCACTAGTTGGAGTGTATAGTACAGGAATACTGCTTCCCGCTGTACAGCTGCTCGGTGTTTGTATAAATGATGTGGCTAGCGACCGTATATTGCGACATCAGGCGTCGCTGTAAGCCTGTTGTTTGCTCCATACTAATTTGTCTTTGTTCAGCACATCTTCATCATGAAGCTAGACTGTCATAAATGCTTGTTTTGGTGCTGTTTTTCCGAGACAGTTGTCAGTTCTGAGTTCTGACACTTAACCATATCCCTGGTGGGGGTCATTTTGACCCGAACCCCCCCCCCCCCCCCCCCTCCTGAGGTTTTTCGGGAATAGCGGGGAAACGGCGGCGCACAGAGCCACCCAATTTTCCACAGCTATTCGGGTATCAATTAACCACACCGTATGAAAGTTTTAACCTCAGGTCATCTCAGGTCAGGTCACCAGGTCACGTCAAGTGACCTTACCAAAAAAACAAATGTTTGTGGTCGTGCCAAAGCCACAACGTTTGTCCGAGATATTTAAAACTTACAGGATTTCAATAAGGTCATAAGTACCTACAATACGTTTATTTCTGATTTGTTTTATATCGGTGCCCTATGGTCAGGCTAATTGCATGACCTCCCCATTAGGTATAAGTCAATGGGAAAATGTACAAATGCTTCCTATTAAGAGAGATAATATACATTGTATCAGGTCAATTATTTCAGAATCATGTTATTTTAGCTCATTCCTGATGACACAGGTGCAGGGGCGGCGTTTTTTTTTTTGGGTGGGGGGCGGCCGCCCCCGCTGGCAAAATCAAGCGGGGGCAAAACTATCTTTTTGCCCCCCCCCCCCCCCTCCCATCTTCCGTTGTCGAAAATGACATCCTTTACCATATATGGTAAAAATGATGAGCATTGCAAAAGTTTACAAATAAAAGAACAAATATACTTCATATGGCAGTAAAATATGGTAGCTTGACGCTTGTCCTTGAGGCAAAAATGATGCAAATCAATATTTGGCTACTGAAAACGGGTCTTGTTTTCTGGTAGCTATTACATTGCAATTGTATGTTACCCTAACTTCATTTCCGAGCTCTGGCAACCCTGATAGATCGCCACTCTAAATCACGATATATCATCATCACCTTTAAAGGAAATAGTTCACCTTCAACATTAGTTTTAAACTGAGATAGCAGTTTTGTAGCCCGTGTTGGGAAACCCCTATCTGCAAGTTTTCTTGACTGAAGAGACTCTCCAGCCGAATATATATATATTTGTTTTTGTTTGGCGAATGAATGCGGTGCTGGCGAAAGAATGTGGTGCTGGATCTAGCCCGGGCAGAGAATATACCATCAGCCAATCAGCTTGCAGCTGGTACTAGCAAGTGAATCGCCGGCCGCCGGTTGGCACATCTCTAATGCGAGTCTATCCTTACTCGACTACTTCCGAATCTGATTGGCTGAACCATTTTTTTTTTAAATTCGCGTGACGTCAGAACTCTGACTCAAAGAGTATGCATATAGTTTTAATAAACAATATAATTTACGGCCTTCTGTCCTGAATCGGCGCGATATAATTCTTTGACTTTGACAATATACAAATAAATTGTATTAAATATAATCAAATCGTGTTTCGGAAAAAAATTCCAAGGTGAACTATATCCTTTAATTTTCCTTCAAATCCTTCAACCTTTTGTTTCCTTCAACCTTTGTTTAAGATATATGACTACGTGAAATGAATCAGGGACGTAGGCCACGTGGCCATGCCTTTTTTGACAACTTTCAGATAGGTGAAACATTCCCTTTAATAACCAGTAAGGCGTCGTGTGCACAATGCTGCTGCCTTTCTGATGTTACCATACCCAGGGACGTAGGAACGTCACGAAAAGTGGGGGGGGGGGGGGCAGTGCAACTGTGATCTCGTTTTGAGAGAACCCCAACCCCCTTCTTGGCGAACCTTTTGCCATCAACAACTTTTCTCACCATGCAAAAATACATATTTTAGCCAAAAAAATGCCCGGAAAGTGAGGGGCCATGCCCCCCCCCCCCCGGCCCCCCTGTTCCTACGCCTATGACCACACCAGTAAGGCGCCGTAGTTGGCGATGAACGAGCGAGCGCGAAGGAAATGTAGGGTGAATTTCAACTCGATCGGGCAAGTAGTTTCTGAGATACAAAAAAGGGTGCGCACGTGCGCACGTACAGAGGCACCCCACCCCGACTTATGGGAAAGTGCCGGCTGAAAGATCTCTAACCACACACCAAATTTGAACACAATCGGCTCAGCCGTTCCTGAGATATAGCATAGGGGTGTGCACGTGCGCACTTGCAGATTCACCCCACCCGATTTGTGGGAAAGTGACTGCTGAGAGCAGTGGCGTAGCCAAGGGGGGGGGGGGGGCAAAGGGGCCATGCCCCCCCCCCCCCCCTGGAGGCCAGGCGGGCCCCTCTGGCGACCGAGCGAGGGCCCCCTGGGGCCGAAGGCCCCAGTGTTTTTGATGGTGTCAGGTGCCCGCAAAACGCCTTATGTCGCATAAAAAACGTCCACGAACAAATCTAACACGAATAAATAACAGCATTTAAGAGCTGGTATTTATTTCCAGGGCCCCTCAAGGCCTTCCCAGGGCCTCCAATTCCTTTCGAGGGCCCCTCAGACATTTCGAGGGCCCCCTCAGGCATTTCGAGGGCCCCTCAGACATTTTGAGGGCCCCTCAGGCCAGGCACGTAGCCAGGATTTCGTCCAGGGTGTGTGTGGGGGGGGGGGGGGGCGGCGCCTCGAGAGGGCCCCTTCCCGAGCGTTAACACCCCCCCCCAAAAAAAAAAAGGATATGAAAAACTCGGATTTCGGATTTCGGATTTAAAAAACGGATTTCGGCCACTTTATTTTGTGAGGTTCAACTTTCCAGGGGCCCTCTGATCTGTCCAGGGGCCCTCTGGTCCGTTCAGGGGCCCTCTGGTCTGTCCAGGGGCCCTCTGGTCTGTCCAGGGGCCCTCCAGCCTGCTCAGTGGCCCTTCCGAGCTGGCCAGGGACTGCACTGGCTGCTTTTTCACCCTGCCGACATCCTCAGGGGCCTCTCCGACCTGCCCAGGGGTCCTTCTGTGCTGGCCAGAGGCCCATTCGACGTAACCAGGGGCCATCTGACCTGCTCAGGGACCCTTTCGGTCTGGTCATGGGCCCCTTTGACATGCACAGGGGCCCTTTGAACTTCCCAAGGGCCCTCTGGTCTGCCCAGGAGCCCTCCAGCCTTCTAAGGGGCCCTTCCAACCTGGCAAGAGACTGCGCTTTCTGTTTTGTCGCCTTGTCAACATGCTCAGAGGGCCCTTCGATCTTCCCTGGGGCCCCTCCGTGCTGACTAGGAGCCCATTCGGCATGTTCAGGGGCCCTTTTGGTCTGGTCAGGGGCCCCTCTGACATGCACAGGGGCCCTTTTAACTTCCCAGAGGCCCTCTGGTGCTGGTCTGTCCAGGGGCCCTCCAGCCTGTTCAGGGGGTCCTTAAGACCTGGCAAGGGACTGCACTGGCTGCTTTGTCGCCCTGCCGACATGCTCAGGGGCCTCTTCGACCTTCCCAGGGGTCCCTCTGTGCTGGCTCGGTGCTCATTCGACGTGTTCAGGGGCCCTTTGACCCGCTCAGGGGCCCTTTCGGCTTGTCCAGGGGCCCTTCTGACATGTACAGGGCTCTGCTGAACGTCCAAGGGCCCTCTGGTCTTTCAGAAAGGGCCCTGGTGCCCCTAAAGAACCTCTGAAATGCTCTAAACTCTTAAAGACCACGCTTCGCGTAGTCCATGAGCGTGGTCTCGTCGGCCCTTTTCGGTGCGCTGCGCACTGCGCGCCCGAAAAGGGCCCGCCGGGCCTCCAAGGCGGGGGGGGGGGGGGGTAGCCTCCCTCGCCCCCCCCCCCCTTGGCTACGTGCCTGCCTCAGGCCTACCGAGTTATTGTTATCGACTTTTAAAGGAAATAGTTCACCTTCGGAAGTTTTTTCAGAGCACGATTTTATTATATTTTTTAATACAGTTTCTTTTTTTCTTTTTAAAAATGGTCCTACATTGCGCCAATTCAGGACAGAAGGTCGTAAATTATTAAGTTTATGGTGTGCGTTATTGGTCTGCGCATGCTCAATGGCAGTGCTGGCACTCTCAGACGGTACGGTATATCATATATGCGCCGCATTCCTTCGCCAAAAAGTCAAATATCTTCGGCTGGAGAGTCTTTTCAGCCAAGCAAAGTTGCAGATAAGGATTTCTCAACACGGGCTACAAAACTGCTATTTCAGTTCAAAACCCCATGTTGAAGGTGAACTATTTCCTTTAAAGGAAATAGTTCACCTTCGGAATTTTTTCAGAACACGATTTTATTATATTTTTTAATACAGTCTCTTTTTTTCTTTTTAAAAATGGTCCTACATCGCGCCAATTCAGGACAGAAGGTTGTAAATTATTGATTTAAATTATTTAAATTATTGATTTATGGTGTGCGTTATTGGTCTGCGCATGCTCCATGGCAGTGTTGGCACTTTCAGACGGTACGGTACATCATATATGCGCCGTATTCTTTCGCGAAAAAGTCAAATATCTTCGGCTGGAGAGTCTTTTCAGCCAAGAAAAGTTCCAGATAAGGATTTCTCAACACGGGTTACAAAACTGCGTTGGTTACAAAATGATCTGTCCGACCTCCTATTTCCCTACATATGGCAGCATTTGGTAGCATAGCCAACGAGCTACAATAACAGCGCAAGCCCTCATGTGGATGCGCGTGAAGTTATTGTGACGTTAGGACAAAATGTATTGGGGTCTAGACGTTTGGAAGAAGACGTTTGGGATGGGTGGTGGTGGTGGTGGTGGGGGGGGGGGGGGACGGAAGTTTTTGAGGGGAATCCCAAAGTCTCACATTTCTGAAAATTCATCAGATTTTGCTTGCTTATGCATTGATAGCTGATTTAAAACAAACTTTCCTTAGATAAAGTTGCTTAGATTTTCTTATCAGGAAATGTGTACATTTTGTGCTGATTTCAGGCGGTTTGACGGCTGCTATGGCCCCTTTTCCCCTGGATCTGCAAAGTTTTTTTTAGGGGGGGAATCCCAAGAAGTCTCACACATTTCTGAAAACTCATCGGATTTCGCTTGCTTATGCATTGATAGCTGATTTAAAACAAACTTCCTTAGATAAAGTTGCTTAGATTTTCTTATCAGGAAATGTGTACATTTTGTGCTGATTTCAGGCGGTTTGATGGGTTTGATGGGATATAAATTTTTACCCCCAAACTCGAACCCTTTCCGCCAGTGTGTGGGCCCCCAATTGGCTACGAGGGCCCCTCTGATCCCGTTTGCCCCCCCCCCCCTGGCCGAAATCTTGGCTACGCCCCTGGCTGAGAGGTCCCTAACCACACACCAAATTTGCACACAATCTGCCCAGCCGTTGCGGAAATTTTGCGAGAAAACATTTTTTCAACACCCTCACGCGGCTCGCGCCACGCGCAGTGGTAGTCACCCACATGAGCCGGCACTGGTCTCAAACAGGGCAGGTTAGATGGGGCTGCTCAGCAAAGAAGCCCGCTTGTCAATCGGATGTGCGGTTGCAGAGATATGAGCTTCTCAAAAGCGTCGCCACGGGTCGGGTCGTGTCGGGCCTGGCCTGGCCTGGCCTGGCCTGGCCTGGCCTGGCCTGACCTGACTTGGCCTGGCCTGGCCTGGCCTGGCCGGGCCGCTCATATTCTGATTTGTTTTCATATACCACGGAAAGACGAGCGAGCGCGAAGCGCTCGCTCGTAATGCTACCTTAGTTTATGTGTATGAGTTTGCAGGCTCATTGAATGGAGCTGATGCAATCTTGTTGAGATGGACTGGTAGATACATTTTGTTACTAGCTGTGAATTTTCAATTATATTTTTTATGTTCTGTGATCTATTGTTATAATTAGAAAATCCTTTTGTTGCCATGTGCTTTGTTGCTTGATATTTGCTTTTGTCAGGCTGGTATTAACCATATTAGTGGCAGGTTCCTGGCTACCCCTATTAGTGGCATGGGGCGGATTCGCCCCCCCCCCCCGGAGATCTCGAGATCCACCCGTCCGATTTTCAAAAATAAAACGGCGTTCGATTCCCCTGAAAACGATCTACATTCCTAAAAAAATCATAAATCTTTAATAGGGAAGCAACAGGGGGGGGGGGGGGCAAAAACTTTTAAAAAATAGAGGTATATTTGATCCACCACAGCTGCCATGTTTATCAACGGAATTTAACGCAACTAATGGGAAACGATAGATATTTAATTGGAGATTGATATATGACGGTGATTTTTGAAAATGCAAAAATCATAGGCATTTGCAGGTCACTAAATATGGGGGTGAAGTAAATTAATAATAAAACCGTTGTTTTGTTATATTTTTTGGATAAATGAAATGCTGCGTTATTGTGACATCAGGCACCACAGTTATAGAATATATTTGTATCCATAGGCGGTGCCAGGTTAGTGAAAAAGGGAGGCCAAATCGATAAAAAATTAACCGAAGGCAAGTTGCTACGAAACAATATAAATAAGTTACTAATCATAGATAGTTCCTTTTTGCAGGTTGTACTTCATCATAGGCGTATCCAGGAGCCAAACTGGGGAGGCCCAAGACCTTTTGATGGGTGTATTTTCCGCTATTACAATACTAACTAGTCAACAGTGACTATTTCACAAGAAACTTCGATTAACATGTGTTACCCCCCTTCTTACCCTACCTGAAGTCACCTGTTATCCTATAAACGTTCGTAGAGTACCAATTGGTACGTGTTTCATCCGAAAACTGCAGTATGTTATGTCATTGTAGGCCCATGCATTCTAGTTTTCTTGCAATAACACGACCCCCTTTCTTCGATTCCTGAGCTCGCCTATGGCAAAAAAAATGACTTCATTCATCTCCTTGCCTCATATGTGCATATATCATTATAAACTAACTGTCTATTGCGCCGTAATCGCAGGCATATCGTCATCACCATGCCATATCGTCATCACCATTTCATGTGCCTGAGCACGCCCCTGCAACTCTATGTGTAATAAATTATGAAAATAATGGAAGGAGAAACTATCTTTTGCATCTTCATATCTATGAATGTCCCTTATATCGCACTATTGACTGCCAGCCAAGCGTTTCATACTTCCTGGAAACCTCCCCTTTTTAAGTCCCTTAAACCGCCTCTGCCGTGCAATATGTATTATAGTTCATCAACATCAACTAATTTGCACTTGTTTCAATCACAGTAAACCTATGTAACTCCTTCATACTTGAGGCAGTTAGGAAGAAGCCGTAAAGATCGCATCTCCGTATTATCGCCAAATGTCGCCGAAAAACCCTCCAAAAACTGGGCCCTGGAACCGCCTCTGTTAAGGTTAAGAACTCAAAATTTTGACTCCATATGCGGAAATCAATTTTTGGAAAGTCACGAAATTGCATGGGCCTGATACCAGCCTTTCGGGAGATATCCGCGAAAAACCCGAGGGGTGAGCAGAATCTGCCCCCCTGCCACTAATAGGGTTAAGTTATTGCTCCATTTTTAGTGTGTAAGACTAACTCCCGTTGTGTGTTTGATTGCTTGATAAATTTGGTTGTCAGGCTTGCATTAGGCCATTTTTTCCCATCTTTGACCAGTAACATAAAATGTCACTTTCAAAAATAAAAATAAAGTAAGGATGTTGGTGTGGTCATGACCATACCTGCCATACAACGTCTTCGCCCATGCACACACAAAACAAAATAAATATGTAAGCATATCCTTACTCATGACATTTTCCCTCCTGATCCATCTCAGCCTCTTGCTTCATTTCTTCAACTTTGCCATTTTGTGTCTCCTGTTTGTGTAGCCGGCTCGTTGGCCGGTGGGCCGAATGCCATCAGTCAAACGTTGACGAGCCGTCCGCGTCCCGATGGTTTGCTGAGTGCAGCCACAAACTGGCATCTGTTGTCGACAGATGGTCCCTTCTCCGCGGATGGGCCGCGTTGGAGCAATATTGACACACGAGGATGGGACTAGGCCTCTCGGGCGAAAAAGATCTCAGCGGACAGAAAAATGTAGTTTTATTTCAGGGAACTAGACTGAACTAGAGGTAGGTCAGTGTTAAGAACAGAGACGTGTGTGAGACGGTTGATGTACCGACTGGTTCAAAACAGATACGGCAAAAATAGGGAAAATAAAATGTTTATGGGCAATAGAAATACGTTTCATGAAGAATTTGAAAAAATGTAAATTTGACCTTCAAGGAATTCTGTTATCAGATATTTTTATTTTATAATATGTCCTAAGTTTGTATTTTGCTTAGCATTTGTATTTCATGTCTTTTGATCGTGCAAAGGTTTCAGATCCAAAATGCTGAAATATTCCCTTCGTAAAACTATCCTGGAGCCACAACCTTTCAAGAACTACGCGACAGGACCGGAACCTGCGCTCGCCTGCCATGAAAACGGCGGCTGGACAGCGCTCCTTTGCTTACCGCGCGACATCACTGCTGAACGCGCTGCCTGAGGACGTGAGGGGGATGGAACCAGCAGCGTTCAAGCGAGCCACAAAGCCTCTCTTGTTGCAATAAGTGACTGTGATATGTGTGTTTAAGTGTGGTTGTGCGTGTGTGACTGTGTTTTTTTCCGCCGTGACACTTCTGACTTTCCTACTGTTTTACTTCTTCGACCAAGGACACAGAATATCCACGCTTTTATTGTGGAGTGTCTGCTATTTTCAATATACATATACACATGATGCATATATTTCGAACAAATCGGGGAGACTGGGGGAACGCAAAAACTTTTCTGTTTGGATCCTTGTAGCGGACCGACAAATCATTCTACAGAACATGTACACATATCATTGGCAAGCCACATCAATTGGCTATCAAAAAAAGGTTTGATGTTTGAGTCACCAGATGAAATTCAGCTGTTACAAATCAAAATCTCCGAATAGGTAAAATTTCGGTTTTGCCCCAAAATTGAGGGTAATGCCGAATGAGTTGAAGCAGCCTTTCTCTTACTTCGAACTTAAAGTGCATTTTTACTGTATGAGCTTTAAGCGTTTCTATCGAAGTGTTTATGGATTCCAATCCCATTGTAAGCAGTAGAACACTAATACAATATTCTGCAGACTTGCAAATGCAGCGAAATTTAAAACCACAAATTTTAATTTGTATATGCGAGTGTTGCAACCACAGTTGTCCCTTTTGAAGGATGCTATTCAGCAGAAAATGTTGATTGGAAATAGAAATACGTTCTTTCACAAGAACAACTTTGCAAGACCAAGACCAAATTTCGGAAACGCCGAAATTTTGCAGTGCTATTTCGGCTTTGCTCCGGGTCTTCAATATAATGCTGCCGAGAGCTTAACCGTGGGGCCAAATATCTTAATTTCATATTTGGGTTATCCTTATTACATTGCACATTCAGGCACAATTTATGCAAGTATCATGTACCAATGAAAAATTATAGCCCTCTAAAATAGCACCTTGTTGATTTGTACGTACCCTAAAAAGCGCTCCAACCGCGCTGCATCTCAGTAAATGGCAGTACCGGCGCGATTTCGGCAGCAACACGCCATTTCTAGCTAAGCATTCTGGAACTGTCTAGAAGCCAGCACCTCCCACGCGTTTAAGCGTAATTGACAATTTCGGCTTTCCACATAGTTCGGCGTTCCCCCAGTCTTCCCTACACTATTGAGTTCGCGATGAAAGTTACGGAAAATCGCCAAGGCTGATTGTAGCTCAGCCAATACAAGCGTACTGTACGGAAAACCTCTGTGGATGTACTCACGGACAAGAATACAAATGTGCCGGATATACCGGATTTATGTATAGTACTTACTTTTTTTTAATTCTTAGTCTTTATTGAATAAAGGAAAGTATGTTGCAGTGCCAATCGCCAAAACAGCTCTGACGTTGACAGCCAAATTTATGTATACATTTGGTTGTCAGTCTGCCAGACGATTAATAGTCAGGTGATTTGTATGTGACCGTTCGTGCGCCGATATGTCATATCTTATCCTGTATTAAAAATATTATTAACCCTCGCCCTACGGGGGGGGGGGGGGCCTGACAGCCCCCCCCCTGAGGTTTTTCTTGTATAACTTGTTATATATGCAGTTCACTGTGCTGAAATTTTTGGTAGTTGAGTTTACAACAATTATACGTAGGCTGTAAAATTTAATTGAAATTGGTTGAGTAGTTTGGGAGAAAATCATGTTTTGATGACGTCATGTTGGTAAAAAAATGAGAAATATTTGAAAAATCGTAGAAAACAGAGTTTTAAAATTGCAAACGCAATTCACCAAAGATACAAAATGTGATTCTCTTTAAAATGGCAATCTCGGATTATCAAAATTTGGGGGTTTTGACCCCTATAATAAAAAAAACTTCTTTTTTTAAATCCCCACAAAATCAAAATTTTCAAAGATATTAGAAAACTGGAATATATGTGAGAGAACTGAGTATGGAGAATACCCATACCAAATTTAAAAGCAATATCTTCATTTTTGACTGAGTGATGGCTCTCTTAAGTGTAAGAAACTGATGACGTCATTTTGTAAAATAACTTTTTTTTACTTTTTGTTGACAAGATACGAACAAATAATTACTTTTTTGTATTTCTGAGCCAAAACTGGTCTAGGAACATGCCTTTTTATTTAAATTTGTCAATTTCTAATTTTGAGGTTTTCTGAAGAGCAAAATCGCTGTTCTGGACGTGGTAAATCCGAGGTCATTCACTTGACCTGGAAGGTCACCGGTTGACCTGAAACCTAAAAATTGCATACTGTTATATTCCTCTCATGACAGGCAACATGCTGGTTCTTACCGTATTGCTCTACGTTGATTGATTTGGAAGTTAACAGGGGGGCCTGTCAGGTCCCCCCCCCCCCGTAGGGCGAAGGTGAAAAAAGCTCCCGTATGGCGAGGGTTACAACGAACTGAATTTAAGCACTAACAGTGATATGATTGAAAAGATGAAAAACGTTACTGCTGAAAAAATTATGGGGAGCCAGTTAATTAAATGGAGGATCCAAGTAACTAAAACATCCTGTGTTGATCAGCAGTCGAGCGCCGTCAGAGCGCCGTCTGACCGTCCTTTGTTGCGGCAGCCGGCTGACGGCTATATTCGCCGGTCACCGGTCGCCTAACTTTCCCGGCTCAATGCCCATATCATATATTATCAGAATACAGTCATCTGAGTAACATTCGACGCGCCACTCCATTTTCGGGAACTAGACGCCTGCACACCTAAACTCGGCTGATAAACGAGAGAGTTAATCAGTGAAAGCAGGAGTGGATCATTTCGCCCCCTCCCATGGGCGTGTTGGCCCGATCCAAGGTCGCTGACCTGCGCCTTTGTCGGCGACATGTCATGTCACTTGATGTCACACATGTCACTTGATGCGTCGTTGTCTGTGGTATCACCACTTGCCACTGACATTCTTCGGGTCACCTGTGGTGGTATTTCGCGGGTGGCCTGCCTCGGGTCACCTAGGGTGGTATTTAGCGGGTGGCCTGCCTCGGGTCACCTGTGGTGGTATTTCGCGGGTGGCCTGCCTCGGGTCACCTAGGGTGGTATTTCGCGGGTGGCCTGCCTCGGGTCACCTAGGGTGGTATTTAGCGGGTGGCCTGCCTCGGGTCACCTAGGGTGGTATTTAGCGGGTGGCCTGCCTCGGGTCACCTGTGGTGGTATTTCGCGGGTGGCCTGCCTGGTGGTGTGCTGATCAGCAAAGTGTCACACCCTGTCACCTTCTGCGAGGCGGAGACAGTTTTTTCTCACGCCGCTCACCCCCGCCTAACCTCGGCCACGGATCGCCACGGTTCGCTGTTATTCCGCATCCCAGCGGCACGCAATGCGCAAATGGGGCGCGAGCCCTGCTGATTTCTGCCGTATTTGTTTATATTTAATTTATTCGCTCCATTCCATCTTCGTCACGGCTCGGGTTACATCATTAGCGGTCGTCGGTGACAGTGGCGCGGCGGCGACGTCGGCTGCGCGCGCAGCTCCGTCTCCCCTGCGCCTCTCTGACGCTGCCCTCTGTATCTCTCTGTCGGCTGCCCCGGCCTGCTGCACCCCCCCCCCCCCGTCTCGGCGGCATCACGTGGCGGCATGGTGCCGAGTTTCTCCCCTCCCCGCTAACGCCGCGGTATTGCTACTAGTAATTAACGGTTCTGCCCTCACCGAGCGCTCCGCCACACCGTTTTTGCCAGCTACCACTCCGCGTCATTAGGGACACATAGGCAATCGTTTCGGTTATTTAACGACACGCCTAACTCATAACTGGTCAGGCACATGTTAGGGTCACATGTCAGGGCTATTTTCGTCGATCATATAGGAGGTACCCATCGCGTGGATATAGCTGCTGTTAACAGAAAGGGTATTTGGAGCCGTATGCCCTAGTAGTGAAATGGGGATAGTGTTTCTCCTCGAACGCGTTCCGTAACTGCAGGAACAAATACAACCTAGTAAACAAATGGTATTACTTACAAATGTCATTTACTAATACTACAAATAGCAGGTACAAGTGTTTCACAAATTTCATTTTATTTCAAAGAAAATAAAGCTTTGTTCTAACTGAAGCATAAGGGAAAG
This sequence comes from Chirona hameri, assembly GCA_036785665.1. Classification (NCBI taxonomy): domain Eukaryota; kingdom Metazoa; phylum Arthropoda; class Thecostraca; order Balanomorpha; family Balanidae; genus Chirona; species Chirona hameri. The sequence goes on from JAXIVJ010000888.1 coordinate 26,777, forward strand.
GATGAATCAAGCAATCAAGGTAAAGGGAGTAGGTATTCCTCATTTTACGTTTCACATTTTCACAATTATTTCTTCACATTCCGTTGAATGTTCGATCTCTGATGGCACCTGATGGATGATCCCTGATGGATGATGGATTCCTGATTTGGATTCCTGATGGCACCATCAATTGCTCTATAAGGATGATTTTGTTGTTCCGCCTTGCTACCTGGCGATACTGTGCCGCGATGCAAATATGTTGTGCGGCGCACTCTAACCATTCCGTAAAAGGCGCCTGTAGGTAGGAGCCGGTAACAATGCGCAGGGGTAAGAGAACCCACCAGCTGTTTCACCTACTTAGCAACGTCGGAGGAACGCCATGTAGCGCCATAAGTACACTACCATTGTCCTCATCATCATCATCATCATCAACATCAACAACATGTTTATTGTTTTATAACATATTCATATGGTACACATAAGGTAGAGTTGGCCCAAAAGCTGGGGAGCTTGACTCTAGGCGCCAACTCTAACACATATCATCAGATACCTAATCACTCGACCGCCGCCGTATCACTTGTCATCGCGCGCAGCAGATCATACACCGCGCGCCCCGCCGGAGGAGCGGACCCACCAGAGCCTGCACAGGACTACGATTTAATAAACACCAGTGCATCTGTGAGAGTTTTGTAAGTAATTTTGGAAGTGACGGGCTACCGCGCGGCCGCCGCCGCTACTGAGACTCGTGCCGTGTAACAGGATTTGTAATTGGATGGATCTGGATTCCTGCGTGAAGTTGTAGTGTAGACTCTGGGATATGCTGCTAATCAATTCGTTTATATGACTCGTGTATGTCGGGCATGAGAAGATAAAGTGCGTTGTGTTTTCTTGTGGGTGCCCGCAGGGACATACCGGGGAGTCTGACTTTTGAATTATGAACATGTGGCCATTTAGTTGGGACATATCAGTTCTCAATCTGGTGTGGAGAATGTTGCGTGCTTTGGTTTCATGTGAATAATATAAGGGGGAATTGGGTATACCTAACTGCTGTGAGATCCATTTTTTGTCGGGATAAGAGAGCTGTTTCGTGGCTTCTGGTAATTGGTTCCATTGGTTTCCGATGAGAGTGAAGAAGCTGGTGTGAGGTATAGCGTGAAGCTGGTGTGAGGTAAGCTGGTGTGAGGTATTGCGAATTTTAACTAGGGTGTAATGGTTTGCGTTTCTTAGTGTCCTTTTCGTGTCGTGTTCGCGTGAATGTGGCATGATGGCGGTGATGTAGCTGGGTGTGTTGTGACGTTCGGGTACAGTTAATTTGTGATAGTGTTAGGCGGTGAATGTGTCGTCTCGTGGGCAGCTTGTCCCATCCCAGCTCGATTCGTAATTTGTCGGATGATGTTCTAAAGAGCGTCCCAGTCTGCAGTCTAGCTGCTCTGTTTTGCAGTGTCTCCAGTCTTGTCGCGTCTTGAATTGTGATATGTCCGTAGTATATGGTGTCACAGTAGTCGATGTGCGGTCTGATGTATGTTGTATATATTTGATCGAGAATGTGTCGGGGAAGGTGCTGTGCAATAGCGTACAGTGGACTGAGTGTTTTATTGACTTTATTTAATATTTCGTTCACATGTTCGTGGAAACGGATATCTTTTGAAAAAGTCATGCCAAGTTGCTTATGAGTTTCGTTTTCTTTTATGGGAAAATGCTTGTTGGATGGTTTTGGCAGCGTTGAATGTAATGGCCCACTCCTGACCATAGTTATGAATTTCGTCCAAGTCGTGCTGTAATGTGTGTTGGGTAGTTAGTAGGTTCGTTGCTGTGTGAGTGGCATATAATGAGTTATCGTCTGCAAAAATAATATCTCGTTGTGCGTGCGATTCGAAAGTTCGTGTAGGTAGATTAAAGCCAGCAATGGTCCAAGAACAGATCCTTGTGAACAGCCGGCATTAATTTTACGTGGGACGGACAATATATTTCGAATGTGTACTCGTTGTGTTCTGTCGCTCAAGTAGGATTTTAACCAGTTGAAAAGCCTTCCTGATATCCCGAATTCATTTTCGCATTTCTGTAATAAGCCCCTGTGCCAAATTTTGTCGAAATATTTTGAAATATCTAGATAGATAGCGGTGAAATCGCAGCCAGAGTCTAAGGATTTGTATAAATTATGGGCCAAATAATGACGCTGTAATTCAGTGCTATGGTGCCTTCGATAGCCGCTTTGTTTCTCTGTCAGAAGGGCGTGGGTAGTAATGAGGCCGTATATGTTTTTGTACACAAGCTTTTCAAATACTTTTGAGAGGGCTGAGAGAATGCTGATTGGTCGGTAGCATGTGGGGTCAGAGGGCGAACCTTTGTTTTTTATATGGATTTAACATTGGCTGCCTTGAAATTGCTTGGGTAAATTCCGAGGGAGAGCGATTTGTTGAATAATTGTGACAATGACTTTGCGATTATGAGTGCCGTGATTTTGAGTAATTTTACAGGGAGGCAATCTGGTCCTGCCTGTAGAAATGGTTGATTTGTTGGCGTCTAGTGAGGTTAGGATTTGGAGTAGTTCGTGTTGGTTGGATGTAATTTGTTCGAGTGTGGGTACCGGTGGTGTGTTCGCTATGCCAGGTGGTGTGACGTGCGTGTCGGGCATGTGAAGTGTAGATTGTGCGGCTTGTGCGGCCTTCACAAATTTAGATGCGATGCAGCTTTATTTGTCGTTTTGAGACACGTTACTGTATTTGATGTGATGCTTATGTCACGTAGCGGTCACACGTAGCAGTCACACGTAGGAGGTAGCACGTAGGAGGAAGCATATTTTTTTCCCCCAGACAAAGGCCGGTTGATTTATCATTTTTGGCTATTTGGAAAGAGCAGAAGATTTCGTGTATTGTGTGTTGGGAGAGGCCCGGGAACGATTTCGAAGTGGGGGGGCAAAACCAATTTTGACTAGCCAGTAGCCAGTAGCCACCCCATTTGTCTTCGCAGATTTCGACTTTCACTGCAACTGGTGCCTTTCATAATGAATGCTAATTTTAAAGCACTTAAAAATGGGGAAAAAAAGAATACTTGATAATTATGGGAGAATTTGGTAAGATGAGTTATTTTCTTATTTTTGCCTGTGACGCTTAAATGTCAGGCAAATGGAATTATTTTAGTTTAGTTTAGTTTATTCAAGTAAATGAGCAACAGGCAGCAGTAACCCAAGTACAGCTCAAGTCCAAAGTTAAAACACTTCAATTAAACATCACATCAATAACATACACATATAAATACAAACCTAAAAATCACATCAAAATACAAACTTTAAAATATATATAAAAGCACATAACACAACCCTAAAAATCCACATAAAACAACGATTGTAAGAGCTATAAGCAGATATTAAAATAGACACTTTAAGATATCTCACTACCCCAGCTCTAAACACTTGGTAGGATGCCTCGAATGGGTCTGCCGATGGACATTTTGCCAGGTATACATTGTACTCCCTAACGGCCCTCCCGAACAGCCCACGTTTAATGGTCTCCACTCGCGCTTCACGTGTGGATGGAACGCGAACGAGTTGGGATTGCGCAGCTCTAGTTCGACGCTGGGGCACGTGAATGGGGATGCTTCCGAGCAGGAAGGCTGAATCCGTTCTTCCTGACATGACTTTTTGAATGAAACAAATGTGCTGAAGCCTTCTTTGGGACAGGCTTCTAATTTTGAAAAGCTTCAGCAGATTGTGATATGAGAGTGAGTGGGAAGGCCGATTGGTGTGTGAGTGGGCAGCCAGCCACATGATAAATTTGTGCTGGACTCTGTCCAGTCGGTCTAAATGGGTTTGTGCAGCCCCACCCCAAATGACGCAACCGTATTCAAGAATGGACCGAACGTTAGCGTAGTATGCTGCTAAGAGGGGGGGGGGCAGCGTCCAGTCCTCCCGCCACTCTGCGGTCCGGAAAGATAGAATGAACAGGCCCAGCATCCTGTTCGCTTTGCTGACTGCAAAGTCTATATGGTCGGCAAATGTAAGTTTCTTGTTCAGCCACACCCACAAATCGCGATCTTTTTCTACATGTTGAAGGGGGGTGTCGCGATTTTTTTTGTATCCGTCAGATTATTTGGATTAGTCAGATTATTTATGCATATTATTTATCCTGTTATCCTGTCAGGCTGAATAGGCAGAAAGCAGACTAAACCTTCAAACTGACAGCGAAAGTTGTATTTTACTTGCAGAAGTTAAAGGGAATAGGTCACCTTGAAAGTTGTCTTGAAATCTGGCTATACAGGGTATTTCGAGCTGAAAAAAACGAATATGGCATTTGTTTGGACGATAGATGGATATCCGTCGAAAAATGGGCATGTTTCTCCTTTCTCCTTCATGGCGATACAAAACTTCATGACAATTATTATGATGTCATGCATATGGTAGCTTGAATATGGAAACTATTGCACACCATAACGACGGACTTTAGGCATATATACGCAGGCTGCTTGTAACGTAAACAACCGTTGTGAGGACCCGACACAAGTTTCGTGCCCCGATCCGGGCATGAAACAGCGTCTTCTAAAATGGGCCTACTAGTCCTGTGTCGAAATTACTTAGCGTAGCGAGGTAATTATTTCACCATAACCTGTTTTTCGATCTGCTCTACAAATCTACTATCTCAGTTCAAAACCCCATGTTAAAGGTTAACTATTCCCTTTAAAGGGAAATATTCACCTTTTGATTTTGTTAGCAACAATTTCTTTGGCTACCGTTATGGTATTAAAATGATGTGATCTAAATTTAAGAATTAAATACAATTATTCACTAATTCAAAGTTGGAAGTTTGGGAAAATTAATGATCGGTATTTGCCCTCCACTATTGTAAAGCGCAACATCTGGCGCTTTTGCATCAATCTGTTCAACGTTGTTGAATGGGCACTTATAAACAAATCGCCGACACTAAATAGGTCGCCGTCGGGTGCCAAGCTAAACTGCCGATTTCAATGCACTTTTTTCAAATGATTGTGGATTGTTCATAAACGTTTAGCACATATTCGCAAAAGATAGAGCGCAGGAAACATATTGCATACCTTCATGATAAATAGCAATGCGTGGGGAGGCTAATTTACTGAATTCGTTACCAAGTACTTGCTGAGTACCGACCGTTATAAGCGTGGATCGCTTATCGGTAGGAAACTGCCAATATCTTTCGGTAGGAATGTTTATATGCAAAATGTGATGAATTTACATCATATTTTGGCCTAGTCTATCGATTGCAGGTGCTAACTCTATTTTTGTGGAAAAAGGTGAATATTTCCCTTTAACCCTCGCCCGGGTAGGGGGTGGATGCCACCCCCTCGGTTTTTCTGGAATAACTCACGTAATTTCCAACCGATTTCAATGAAACTTTCAGTACCCTACTTTTGAAAATGTACTACATGCTCTGCAAATTTTGAACTTCTAACCCACATGACCTGTGACCTATGACCTGTTTCTCAAGGTCATGTCAGGCGCAACTGGCGTCCCGCAGTATCGATGCGTGTAACTTGTGCAGTTTCCGAGTGTTTTTTGTTCAGGGGCATATGCACAGGTGTTTCCAGGTGACAGTTGTGGTTTTCACTGAGATTGTGACCTCGATTGACCTTTTCAGAGGTCAACTGAGGTCATTGACCTCCGATGACCTCAGATGACTTTGTTGGGCTTCTGGCGGTTTCTAGGACATTTTGTGACGCTGATTTCAAATTTGAGATCCATTTTACATAATTATATGTTCCACTGGGGTCATGCGCTTCCACAGGTCAACCCAGGTCACTGACCTCAGATGACCTGCCATGACCTTTTTGGAATTTGAAAGTTTTTAGGACATTTTGTGACGCTGATTACGAATTTGGCACCCATTAAGCATTATGATATGCTATTCACGATTCTAGCTCGATAAAATTAAATTGATATGCATTTATAATTTTGATGACCGTTTGGTCATTGACATGACCTCAGAGGTCATCGAATGACCCAAAACCTTAAAATCGGATATCATCAGCTTCCTCTCGTCCCAGCAACATGCTCGTCTTTGAAACGAAGCTCTAGCTCAATTAGGGGCGAAACGCTAATGGGGGGGGGGGGGGTAGTACCAGTACCCCCCCCCCCTACCCGAACACGTAGTGATTTTGCCCTACCCGGGCGAGGGTTAAGGCTGCATGTAAGTTGTAATGACAGTAGAGCACTTGTCACAACTTGCCCCAGTAACGGGGTATCTTGATCCAGCCTACAGGGTAAGTTGAGCAAAACGAAACAGTTTATTAGTAGAGCTCTGATGCTTAAGTGATTCTCTAAATATAGACTTTGCAACGCCTTTGCAGTATGTTCCCAACAGTTATATCCTGATACACCTCCCATCAGCCTCATTATTCGATCCAAATTAGGAGTGAAACGATCGATGGTAGGTTTCTGGGGGGACCTTCACAACCCGCGGCCATGTATATTCCATTTATCCTCTCAAGTATAGGGCTAATGCTAAGTGATAATGGAATAAAAAAGTGATATATGTACATGCAAACGTTTCAATACAAATATGTTGGTCACTGCACAATTGATGAAGAGCTGGAATGGAAGGTCGATTGTGCAGTGACCAATCGAAGGTCGATTGTGCAGTGACCAATGGAAGGTCGATTGTGCAGTGACCAAGATACTTGTATTGAAACGTTGGCATGTACATTGTACATATATCACATTTTTGGATTCCATTATCACTTAGCATATCCGGCATGGAATGCCATCATTTGTCTCACAGTGATAATGATAATTGAAATATGGATACGCAGGAATTTTTAACACCAGGAAGCAGATCACAAGCAACTGGATCCGCTTAGAATTTATCAAAGACTGTTTAGCCGAACAAGTTTTACCAAAGTCTGAGCGCCAAAGAAATACAAGCATGAAGAACTATGCATGATTTTGACATTTTGAACTGGTGTTTGTTGCTGGTATATCTTAATCACTAATGTTCTAGCCGTACGTCTGTCGGTCGGTCGGTCGGTCGGTCGGTTCGCACCGAGCGGCGTTACAGACCGACCAAAAATAGAATAGACTGCACCCCGAACCAATCAGGCATCCGAGGGCGTGGCCGCAGAGGACATATCACTTCCTGCAAAGGCTGGTCTATCAGGTATCGGACAGGCTGGTCCATCGGTGATCGAACAGGCTGGTCCATCGGTGATCGAACAGGCTGATCCATCGGTGATTGAACAGACTGATCCATCGGTGATCGAACAGACTGATCCATCGGTGATCGAACAGACTGATCCATCGGTGATAGAACAGCCTGATCCATCGGTGATCGAACAGCCTGATCCATCGGTGATCGAACAGACTGATCCATCGGTGATGGAACAGACTGATCCATCGGTGATAGAACAGCCTGATCCATCGGTGATCGAACAGACTGATCCATCGGTGATCGAACAGACTGATCCATCGGTGATAGAACAGCCTGATCCATCGGTGATCGAACAGACTGATCCATCGGTGATCGAACAGACTGATCCATCGGTGATGGAACAGCCTGATCTATGAGGAATCGAACAGCTTGGTCCATCAGGGATCGAACAGCCTGGTCCATCGGGAATTGAACAGCCTAATCCATCAGGGATGGAACGGCCTAATCCATCAGGGATTGAGCAGCCTGGTCCATCGGGGATCGAACAGCCTGTTCTATCGGGGATCGAACAGCCTGTTCTATCGGGGATCGAACTGTCCATCGAAGCGGTCCATCGGGGATCGCTTCGAAACCGCTCACCAGTGATTCGGCTTCTGCCCAAGGCAAGTCCAAGGAAACACATCAGTGCGGGACGGAGGAAGCGAAAGGTCGCAATTATAACCGATACGCAGAGAAGAGAGCGATTAGCTATAACAAAGTCGAAAGAAACGCAAACAAGAACCCAAAAAGCTCAACTTCAGCAAGGAAAAGCACGAATAGAAGAAGACGAAGAAAGCCGGCGGCAAGAGTGCTAGGAAGGCACCTGCAGCAGGGCCAGCAGCAGTAACGAGGAAGAAGAGGACGTCTTCTGCCTTCTGTGCGTGGAAGGCTTGAAAAATAGTCGATCCAAAGAAAGGTGGATCCAGTGCTGCGAGGCCGATATGTGTCCAATGTGGGCCCAGGAGGCGTATACCGCAGTCGAAAAGTAGCAGGCATACATTTGTGAAAACTGTGAATCGGACAGCGAGTAGACGACTACAGACCGAGCGTTACATATTTTAGAAGTGTTTCGAGTTGTGATGTGTACAAATGGTCAAGCAGTGTTCCAGACTTGCGAAGCCCAGTTAGATAGTTGTTTTAGCTTGTCTTAGCTGTGTTTTGTTTAAATCCAGGAAGAGTTAAGGACGTGAGAGATCCATTGCGAAGTCGCATTTTTATGATGTGGCGGACGACTTTTGCCCTGAGCAAAGCGAAAATGTGATTTTTTTTTTTAATCCAGGAAGACCTCAGGGAGTAAGGAACCAGTTTTCATTTGCAATAAAAGCTGCTATCGATAAAAGTTGATATCACTACACCATTCGTTAACATGGTACAATTGACCCTGGTAACTGTTACAATCGACCCGTACCTGGGGTCGATTGTAGCAGCTGAAGTGACTTTTTCATACCGAATTTTCGACCCTCTAAAAGTCGTTATTTCGGAATCATTTCACATCTGCTACAGAGGCAAAACAGCAACGTTTGTGAAAATCCGAGACAGAGTTCTCTAGCCCAAAACGTTTTGGCTCGGGAATAGAAAATGTAAAAAAAAAATACAATTGACCTCGATCTTCCTACAAATGCTTCAACATTTTACAAAACAATTATATCGAGTAGCAATACACCGTTCGTCGTCGTCCCGCACTACATTGATACGATATACTGTGTGACGTATTTGCATTGCATTTATCTCTGTGCTTCAACCGGATTACAAGTTTTGATATAATACAATTATATACAGGTGCCCTTAAACATAAATCATCGTATAATCATCACCATTATTATCATCATTATGGTCATCAGCATCCGCATCAGCATCAGCATCAGCATCATCAACATACGAAGACTCGTACTTGACTCATATGAATTCATGAAGTGAATCAAATAATATTATCTTCCAGTTCTTGGAGTAAAGTAAGTTAGTTTACTTTGACGTTATAATTGATAAACTGATGCAGTAATATGCCCGCATTGTGAAGCTCCATCCATTATTATTTCGAAAGCCATATAAATTGAGGACAATTTATATGTGATTGGTGAAACTTACAGCGCTGTAAGTTGTAACTAACCCTTGTTAAAAGGCGTTACTTCAAATATACTGTAAATGTGGAAATACTATTCCACTAAGCAAAAAACGTTACACCCCGCTAGCAAGCGATGAAATACTGCTAAAAACGGCTCAATGATGTACTTCTTCAGCATATGGATTACGTCTTTTACCTTTGTAAAATCGGCACCTTTATCCAATTTGCCCCCCCCCCTCCACTGACATTCCCTTAAAATAGGCCCTGACCCCTGACGGAGTCATTGACACTTATTATTTGACGGAGTCATTGTCACCCAGGGGGTGTCAATGACACCCCCTGGGTCTATGACTGGGCATCAGCGTGTAAGAGTGAGAGTTTATATTTACGGTTCATTGCAAAGCTTCCTGTCACTAAAACGCATGCCAGCTATGTTTGTATTCCTATATACGCAAAACTCAATGTGCTGTGGTGGGCGCACTCTTCCCACCCTATCGGGCAAGAGTACACAAATGCAAAGTTTTCCAGAAATGCATATGGTCATAATTACGGGAGCTACGGGCCACGGCTACCGGGACGGACTTTCCCATCCTACCTATATGGAAACCTGCCGAAACCAAACGATGTTAGGTGCAGATGAATTGACGAAAAAGACATTGAAGAAGAAAATTCTGAGTGTGTTTTGAGGAGGTATGATACAAGTAACTAGTATAGTTATGCTATAAAGCCATGCTGAAATTGCAAGACATTTGGAATACCGGCACCGTGAACAGATTAAAAATCAACTCGTTCAGAAAGTTTTCGGGTCTTACGTTTTCTGACCTGCCGCAAATAAAGTGAATTGATATACTCTATCTCAAATGTATCATGTAGGTTATAATGTTAAGCAGATACTAAGCATATGTTGTATTGCATTGTGCTGCGTTCATTGTCTTCCACATGTGCATCTTTGTGTTTGTTCATCCTATGCCAGTGCAGGGCGATGAAGTATATTTTCATTCAGAAACTTCGCGGCGGAGCGAAATACGATATCTTCAATGGCAACAATGTTAAACAAATAAACAAATACCTGCAACTATGAGCCATGCCCTCATCATTGTGCCAGTCGCTGCAAGATTAAACACGCAAGCCGTTTGCAAATTCAACTGTTGACCATTATGTCGCAGTGATTAATAGCGGGGTAATCGTATAAAAAGAAGCCGTCGAGACAGCCCCTGTCCACAGTGGGCGATCATTTATCCCGTCAGCTCGAGGTGCAGCGCAGGCCGACAGCGCCAACATCACGCGCTTCTGACACGGCCGCGTCACAAACGAAACCGGAGCTCCGCTTTAACCGGCACAAATCACGCGCGTCGCGTCCCGCCACACCGATGCCGTTTTTCGGCGCGCCATCGGACCCCGCTGATGGCTCGTTACGGATTTAAATCGCCGACTGAAATTTGACGGGCGCGTTTTTGCTCACCGCCGGCGAAATATGGGGTCGCTCGGGCCGCGTTTTTCCCGGCCACCTGTTGCCGTTTTTGGCGCGCATTATTTGACAGAGTGACAGCTGGAATGAGCGGCCACATCTGGCAGCGGCGTTGATTTCATCTTGCAAGGCGATTATATTTGTCTTTGCAGCCGAGCAGGGAGCGGCGGCGCGTTCGCTGGCGGCCGGCTGGCGGCGGCGGTTCTGCGGCGGCCGCCGAGACACCCGCTGACGTGGCCGACTCGGCTCTATCCCGCAGCAGGTGTTTGGAGGCGGCCCCGACCGCGCGCACACGGGATAAACACGCGCAGTGGAAGCGGCGGCGGCGGCCGCTGATGGCAGCTGATGGCAGCTCCGGAGACACACGGAGGGGCGTCGGAGGTGACAACCGCAGGGTCAGCCCGCGGGAGGGAGGGGGGTCGGTCAGGGGTCGGCGGGAGGAGTGATGGTTATTGGAGGCCGATAGTTGTTTGCTGGGAGAGAGGGAGGGTAGAAGGAATGTGGAAGGTTAGTAACTGGCAGTGGCCCGTGGGGGCTGATAGAGTGGAGGACAGGTTACTGCGAAAAACGATATAACGGCACTATCGGCAACGGAAAGCCGGCATATATCAATAATGCACAAGCCACACAGTATATATATATATATATATATATATATATATATATATATATATATATATATATATATATATATATATATATATATATATATATATATATATATATATATATATATATATATATATATATATATATATATATATATATATATATATATATATATATATATATATATATATATATATATATATATATATATATATATATATATATATATATATATATATATATATATATATATATATATATATATATATATATATATATATATATATATATATATATATATATATATATATATATATATATATATATATATATATATATATATATATATATATATATATATAATATATATATATATATATATATATATATATATATATATATCTATCTATCTATCTATCTATCTATCTATCTATCTATCTATCTATCTATCTATCTATCTATCTATCTATCTATCTATCTATCTATCTATCTATCTATCTATCTATCTATCTATCTATCTATCTATCTATCTATCTATCTATCTATCTATCTATCTATCTATCTATCTATCTATCTATCTATCTATCTATCTATCTATCTATCTATCTATCTATCTATCTATCTATCTATCTATCTATCTATCTATCTATCTATCTATCTATCTATCTATCTATCTATCTATCTATCTATCTATCTATCTATCTATCTATCTATCTATCTATCTATCTATCTATCTATCTATCTATCTATCTATCTATCTATCTATCTATCTATCTATCTATCTATCTATCTATCTATCTATCTATCTATCTATCTATCTATCTATCTATCTATCTATCTATCTATCTATCTATCTATCTATCTATCTATCTATCTATCTATCTATCTATCTATCTATCTATCTATCTATCTATCTATCTATCTATCTATCTATCTATCTATCTATCTATCTATCTATCTATCTATCTATCTATCTATCTATCTATCTATCTATCTATCTATCTATCTATCTATCTATCTATCTATCTATCTATCTATCTATCTATCTATCTATCTATCTATCTATCTATCTATCTATCTATCTATCTATCTATCTATCTATCTATCTATCTATCTATCTATCTATCTATCTATCTATCTATCTATCTATCTATCTATCTATCTATCTATCTATCTATCTATCTATCTATCTATCTATCTATCTATCTATCTATCTATCTATCTATCTATCTATCTATCTATCTATCTATCTATCTATCTATCTATCTATCTATCTATCTATCTATCTATCTATCTATCTATCTATCTATCTATCTATCTATCTATCTATCTATCTATCTATCTATCTATCTATCTATCTATCTATCTATCTATCTATCTATCTATCTATCTATCTATCTATCTATCTATCTATCTATCTATCTATCTATCTATCTATCTATCTATCTATCTATCTATCTATCTATCTATCTATCTATCTATCTATCTATCTATCTATCTATCTATCTATCTATCTATCTATCTATCTATCTATCTATCTATCTATCTATCTATCTATCTATCTATCTATCTATCTATCTATCTATCTATCTATCTATCTATCTATCTATCTATCTATCTATCTATCTATCTATCTATCTATCTATCTATCTATCTATCTATCTATCTATCTATCTATCTATCTATCTATCTATCTATCTATCTATCTATCTATCTATCTATCTATCTATCTATCTATCTATCTATCTATCTATCTATCTATCTATCTATCTATCTATCTATCTATCTATCTATCTATCTATCTATCTATCTATCTATCTATCTATCTATCTATCTATCTATCTATCTATCTATCTATCTATCTATCTATCTATCTATCTATCTATCTATCTATCTATCTATCTATCTATCTATCTATCTATCTATCTATCTATCTATCTATCTATCTATCTATCTATCTATCTATCTATCTATCTATCTATCTATCTATCTATCTATCTATCTATCTATCTATCTATCTATCTATCTATCTATCTATCTATCTATCTATCTATCTATCTATCTATCTATCTATCTATCTATCTATCTATCTATCTATCTATCTATCTATCTATCTATCTATCTATCTATCTATCTATCTATCTATCTATCTATCTATCTATCTATCTATCTATCTATCTATCTATCTATCTATCTATCTATCTATCTATCTATCTATCTATCTATCTATCTATCTATCTATCTATCTATCTATCTATCTATCTATCTATCTATCTATCTATCTATCTATCTATCTATCTATCTATCTATCTATCTATCTATCTATCTATCTATCTATCTATCTATCTATCTATCTATCTATCTATCTATCTATCTATCTATCTATCTATCTATCTATCTATCTATCTATCTATCTATCTATCTATCTATCTATCTATCTATCTATCTATCTATCTATCTATCTATCTATCTATCTATCTATCTATCTATCTATCTATCTATCTATCTATCTATCTATCTATCTATCTATCTATCTATCTATCTATCTATCTATCTATCTATCTATCTATCTATCTATCTATCTATCTATCTATCTATCTATCTATCTATCTATCTATCTATCTATCTATCTATCTATCTATCTATCTATCTATCTATCTATCTATCTATCTATCTATCTATCTATCTATCTATCTATCTATCTATCTATCTATCTATCTATCTATCTATCTATCTATCTATCTATCTATCTATCTATCTATCTATCTATCTATCTATCTATCTATCTATCTATCTATCTATCTATCTATCTATCTATCTATCTATCTATCTATCTATCTATCTATCTATCTATCTATCTATCTATCTATCTATCTATCTATCTATCTATCTATCTATCTATCTATCTATCTATCTATCTATCTATCTATCTATCTATCTATCTATCTATCTATCTATCTATCTATCTATCTATCTATCTATCTATCTATCTATCTATCTATCTATCTATCTATCTATCTATCTATCTATCTATCTATCTATCTATCTATCTATCTATCTATCTATCTATCTATCTATCTATCTATCTATCTATCTATCTATCTATCTATCTATCTATCTATCTATCTATCTATCTATCTATCTATCTATCTATCTATCTATCTATCTATCTATCTATCTATCTATCTATCTATCTATCTATCTATCTATCTATCTATCTATCTATCTATCTATCTATCTATCTATCTATCTATCTATCTATCTATCTATCTATCTATCTATCTATCTATCTATCTATCTATCTATCTATCTATCTATCTATCTATCTATCTATCTATCTATCTATCTATCTATCTATCTATCTATCTATCTATCTATCTATCTATCTATCTATCTATCTATCTATCTATCTATCTATCTATCTATCTATCTATCTATCTATCTATCTATCTATCTATCTATCTATCTATCTATCTATCTATCTATCTATCTATCTATCTATCTATCTATCTATCTATCTATCTATCTATCTATATATATATATATATATATATATATATATATATATATATATATATATATATATATATATATATATATATATATATATATATATATATATATATATATATATATATATATATATATATATATATATATATATATATATATATATACATATACATATACATATACATATACATATACATATACATATACATATACATATACATATACATATACATATACATATACATATACATATACATATACATATACATATACATATACATATACATATACATATACATATACATATACATATACATATACATATACATATACATATACATATACATATACATATACATATACATATACATATACATATACATATACATATACATATACATATACATATACATATACATATACATATACATATACATATACATATACATATACATATACATATACATATACATATACATATACATATACATATACATATACATATACATATACATATACATATACATATACATATACATATACATATACATATACATATACATATACATATACATATACATATACATATACATATACATATACATATACATATACATATACATATACATATACATATACATATACATATACATATACATATACATATACATATACATATACATATACATATACATATACATATACATATACATATACATATACATATACATATACATATACATATACATATACATATACATATACATATACATATACATATACATATACATATACATATACATATACATATACATATACATATACATATACATATACATATACATATACATATACATATACATATACATATACATATACATATACATATACATATACATATACATATACATATACATATACATATACATATACATATACATATACATATACATATACATATACATATACATATACATATACATATACATATACATATACATATACATATACATATACATATACATATACATATACATATACATATACATATACATATACATATACATATACATATACATATACATATACATATACATATACATATACATATACATATACATATACATATACATATACATATACATATACATATACATATACATATACATATACATATACATATACATATACATATACATATACATATACATATACATATACATATACATATACATATACTATATATATATATATATATATATATATATATATATATATATATATATGTATGTATGTATGTATGTATGTATGTATGTATGTATGTATGTATGTATGTATGTATGTATGTATGTATGTATGTATGTATGCATGCATGCATGCATGCATGCATGCATGCATGCATGTATGTATGTATGTATGTATGTATGTATGTATGTATGTATGTATGTATGTATGTATGTATGTATGTATGTATGTATATATATATAAATATATATATATATATATATATATATATATATATATATATATATATATATATATATATATATATACATATAAGACGGCGCGGAACTGTAGTGCTGGGCTATATTTGGTTAAAAATGACGATAATTGGCGGACTGGAGGGGACGGGAAGCTGACGGGGTCACCGGGAACATGTAGAGTAGAGGAGGGAGCAAGCAGGGAGCAAGCAGGGATGGAAGGGACATAGGGAGACGGCGTGTTGTGTTACGGTGTGTGCTGATTGGACCGTCAATCCTGTCCGGGGTGTTTGTTGGTACAGAGCTGCAGGTTGCAGCGACGAGACCGGTTTTTGTCTGCAGCCGAGTACTCTGACTGAGGTTGGCACTGCGGAGGAGTTATCGTCTGTTTTTTTTCTCTCTTCTATTTGTGGGTGATAACCTAACAAAACTAGGAGATTCTTAGCTTGATAGATTTTAATTGGTGTATTATCAGTCTGTATTAGCACGAAACTTGACGTTTTTCATTGGATGCTTAGGATTATAATTCCAGTTTCGCTAAGCAGATGGGCCGACCACACGTAGCAACTTCAGTTTAATGGGAAAATCAACGAGCTTGCCGTTATGATTCTTTCCCTCCAAAGTTGGTGCAATGTCCGCCCAGCTACTGAGCGCGCCGCTGTAGTGTATACTCTTGCATACAGTAGTCGCTCGAAGGTAGGGATTCATGTAACCAACTATTCACTAACTTGGTCAAAAGCAACATAAAAGCTCCGAAAGGGATCAAATTAGCTTATTATTGGTGTAGGTTTGTGGATGAATTCATACTTATTTACTTTCACATTGTATTATTTACTATTGATTAATATATGATAGGTTAAATAATGCCACCATCCATCTGAAGATCCTCTTCTTAATGTATTGTTGATCCGTTGCAGTGTCACATGCATGATGCATTCAAGAGAAATTGCATGCATGTAGAAAATCTGCCACACAGCCAGTTAGGCTGCATTTTCCTGCGGGTGTTCAATTTGGGGAAGACCAAACATTATGGAAACCTTTGCTAAAATTTGCGGTAAAAAGAGTCGACCACCTTCGGTCCGCGATGCTCCTAAACTATGTCACCCTGAAAAGCTAACTGCAAGCAATGTCAGTAAAATGCCCCTATGGGATGGGAAACCGATCGGGCACAACTAACAAATACCTAGTCGTTTTCAATGATAGCTTTTGCATTTTGAATATCAGAATAACAAGTATTTAGATATTCAAAAACGTTAAAAGAAATGCAGTCAAATGCCTATTGCTAGGCATTTTACTCGATTGCAACTGTTCGGGAAATCCGTATTTCAAAGCTAGCAAATATCTGCTTTACCTGGAGGTTTTGTTTGATCAACGGTACGCACTCGATCATCCCATTGGTTTTTACGCGGTAGAAAATGAAGTATTACCGCCTCTGGTGTTTGACACGCCCCACATGCGCGCGTGCCACGAGCTACGCTACCATCTATATCACAATCAAATCTGTTAAAAGTAATATTAATTTGATGGGCTGGGCCCTGTTGGCCCAAGTAAAATGTTACTTTGTCGACTATGTTGACTAGAGAAGCCTCACTGGTGTGCAATTCGTGCTCACTGCTCGTGAAGTTGTGGTAACTGGAGCTTACAACCGACTAAATAACCTGCAAGGCTGCACCACATCACCTAAGATGGAGTAAAAGTAAACTGATAAAGCACATCATCGGAAGATTTCACAATATAGGACCGAGTATGATAAACGAAGTTAATTTGGGACCTGGAAGCCTCATGGAATGGCCTAACCTTCTCTGGTGATGATTGGTCACTGGTGTAGGTTCCAAACAGTCCCTTACTGCCAGCACTGAAGTTGTGTTGACTTACGTTTGGACCCTGCATGATACACATTAAGTCAAACGTTCATGTTCGAACAATTGTTTGATGACCGAGAAGGAATACATGACACGCGTGATGCAATTACGCGATGAACGTGTGCGTGATACGATTACGCGATACACGTGTGCGTGATACGATTACGCGATACACGTGTGCGTGATACGATTACGCGATACACGTGTGCGTGATACGATTACGCGATACACGTGTGCGTGATACGATTACGCGATACACGTGTGCAATGTGCATGGTACGATTACGCGATAAACGTGTGCGTGATACGATTACGCGATACACGTGTGCGTGATACGATTACGCGATACGTGTGCGTGATACGATTACGCGATACACGTGTGCGTGATACGATTACGCGATACACGTGTGCAATGTGCATGGTACGATTACGCGATACACGTGTGCGTGATACGATTACGCGATACACGTGTGCGTGATACGATTACGCGATACACGTGTGCAATGTGCATGGTACGATTACGCGATACACGTGTGCGTGATACGATTACGCGATACACGTGTGCGTGATACGATTACGCGATACACGTGTGCGTGATACGATTACGCGATACACGTGTGCGTGATACGATTACGCGATAAACGTGTACGTGATACGATTACGCGATGCACGTGTGCGTGATACGATTACGCGATACACGTGTGCGTGATACGATTACGCGATACACGTGTGCATGGTACGATTACGCGATACACGTGTGTGTAACTCTTCTGCCGACTGCCGTCATGCCTGACATGCCGCTCGATTGGCTGGTTTTGGTTCCGCCTGCTTGACAGCGGTTAGACTGTGCCGCAGTACAAACTTGTATTGCGGCACAGTATCGGCCCTCGCCAGACGAAGTGGCTTGCAGCCGCGTGTAATGTGAGGTTATCAAAATGCAACTGCCCATTTCTTCTCTACCACGCACATTTGTAAGGAGCGTCTCGTCTGACAGCCGACATCAGCTTGTCACTCCCGCCGATGTGTGTTTTGTTTGCAGACTGGCTGACAGACAAGCAAGGTTGCCCCGCGTTAGCACACTGGCTCGATCAGCGGAGCTGCTGATCGAGCCCGAGTAGGTCTATCCGGTCAGCGGAGTCAGGGATGACCGCACAGGGTCGGCGGGCTGGCATCTGACCTCAGCGAGTGTGATTTCATAATGCTGTCCCGAAAACAACATATTTCCCGAACTATGACATGCAAAATTGTAGATTCTGTTTTCCTATTGCATGCAGGCAGCCGACATAAAACCCATCGGCGACTCCACCTGGCCGATAAGCTTTTAGCAAAAACCTTGTTAATTTCTGAATCTATGGATTGAGTGAGATTCTGTGGGCAGAATCTATCGAACAGCTTCAGAATGAAACACACATAGCAAACCCCCGACCTCAACGCGTTAGCATTGCAACAGTGCTCTCTGCCGGCCAAGGCCAGCGTGCACTATTTGTGCACGGCCCGCGGGCACGTGCATCGCGCGGCTGGATTCCGCCGCTGGAAAAACGGCCGAAATGAATGAGGACATGAGTGCTATGAACCCTGACGGCACAAGCGACGCGGCTATCATTTACAGACAACAGAGAGCAAAAACAAACAGGAGCGTCGCGTCTCGGGTGCGACGAGCCGCTCTCCGTCTCTCCTGCGTCGATCTCGGCGGGAGGGCAACACGTGGTCGGCGCGGTGCCGTCGCCGCCGACGCCTCATTAGATAATAACCATTGTTTGTCTTCCCTGCTGGCTGCGCACTGCAGCGCGGCGCTCATTCAAACCACCTGGTCGCGGCCGGCGCTGCCTGCAGCTTTTTTCCATTCATTTGGCTGCAGCGTGCAACTGGAGCCGGCAGCTGATGTCATCAATGGATCGGTGCTGCGGGCCGGGCGGCGGCGCGGCATATCGGCCGTCCGCGCACACCCACCGACCAGTCACGTGATCAGCCGAGACGCCGACTCGAAACAAAATGGCCGCCCAGCCGGAACGGGATGGTGCAACACGAGCAGAGAGACACGGTACGAAATTACCGATTTGATGTCGAATTGACCAATGAGTAGGACAAATAAAAAACGCCAATAATAGTTTACCATCTACCAAATAATGTTCCAAACCTCGGTTCGGTGAGTTGCTAAGAATCTTCAACCTTGGCCAAAGGCAGTCATCTGTATTTTCTTTTTTACTTCAAGTTAAAACAAGTCAACATCAGTTTAAAGTAAGCGAAATCCAAATTCATAGAAGTCAAATTGCTCTTAAAATGAGTCGCATTCAAAGTTAACTTGGTTAACTTCGAAGTAGGATAAGTCATATTTATCTTTAATTTGTCAAATTTAAACGCTACATATATGATGCAAGGAGGCATTTTGAGAGTATCATTGTTGGACGTAGGCAAAGATTACATTGCGGTGAATTCAAATGAGATAACGTATACCTATGCCTATACAATCTCTGCTCGCCGAAGGAAAGCAAATCATGTAATTTCGCGAGGATCGTGTTCAGATTAGTTTAGCCGTGAGACACGGGTGAACAAACAGGATGATTATGACAGCGAAGTACAATGCATCGTTCATTTTACATTTCCCTGAATCTCGCGCGTGGTGAAATTAACTAAAAACTATTTTAGGCAAAATGTATAACCGTATTTTATATTACCAGTAAGGCGCCGTAGTTGGCGATGAACGAGCGAGCGCGAAGGAAATGTATGGGGAATTTCAACTTGATCGGGAAGTAGTTTCTGAGATACAAAAGAAGGTGCACGTGCGCACGTGCAGATGCACCCACCTTTGACTCAAGGGAAAGCGAGGGGGGCTGAGAGGTCCCTAACCACACACCAAATTTTAACACAATCGGCTCAGCCGTTCCTAAGATACAGAATAGGAGTGTGCACGTGCGCACGTGCAGAGGCACCCCACCCCTGATTTGTGGGAAACTGGCGGATGAGAGGTCCCTAACCGTACACCAAATTTGCACACAATCGGCTCAGCCGTTGCAGAGTTTTTGCGAGAAAAAAAAACTTTTCAACACCCCTCACGCGGCACGCGCCACGCGCAGTGGTAGGCACCCACATGAGTCAGCACTGGTCTCAAACAGGGTAGGTTGGATGGGGCTGCTCAGCAAAGAAGTTAGCTTGTCGATTGGACGTGTGGTTGCAGAGATATATGCTTCTCAAAAGCGTCGCCATGTGTCGGGTCGGGCCGGGCCGGGCCACTCATAATCATATTTTGTTCACATATGCCACGGAAAGACGACCGAGCGCTTCGCGCTCGCTCGTAATAACAAATGTTCGTCGTTCGCCCGTGTTAAAAGTATCCAGTTCAAAATACGTACCCAGATATGAGTTCCCGATCTTTGGTCCTCTACCTTGGTGATTGCACGAGTCTTAAGTTTTTTCAGCCAAACGTATGATTAATATAATTATTCCCGGGAATAATTATACCAGTAAGGCGCCGTAATTGGCGATGAACGAGCGAGCGCGAAGGAAATGTATGGGGAATTTCAACTCGATCGGGTAAGTAGTTTCTGAGATACAACAAAGGTGTGCACGTGCGCACGTGCAGAGGCACCCACATTTGACTTGTGGGAAAGTGGGGGCTGAGAGGTCCCTAACCACGCACCAAATTCGAACACAATCTGCTCAGCCGTTCCTGAGATACAGAATAGGGGTGTGCACGTGCGCACATGCAGAGGCACCCACCCCTGACGTGTGGGAAACTGGCGGATGAGAGGTCCCTAACCACACGCCTCCAAATTTGAACACAATCGGCTCAGCCGTTCCTGATATATATAATAGGAGTGTGCACGTGCGCACATGCAGTCACCCCACCCTTGAGTTGTGTGAAAGTGGCGGCTGAGGGGTCCCTAACCACACACGAAATTTGCGCATAATCTGCCCAGCCGTTGCGGAGTTATTGCGATAAAATACTTGTCAACACCCCTCACGCGGCACGCGCCACGCGCAGTGCTATTCACCCACATGAGTCGGCACTTGTCTCAAACAGGATAGGTTAGATGGGGCTGCTAAAAAAAAGTCCGCTTGTCAATCAGACGTGCGGTTGCAGAGATATGAGCTTCTCAAAAGCGTCGCTACGGGTCGGGCCGGGCCGGGCCGCTCATAATTAGATATTTCCCATACACCACGGAAGGACGAGCGAGCGCGAAGCGCTCGCTCATAATTAGCTCCCGGTTTTCTCGAAGACGCAGGACCCCGATCAACACACGATTTGTACATTTATTATTTACATGGAATGAAATTGACAGCCCAACAAGAATGAAAAATAAAACCGTTTGTAGAAATAAGTTGGGAAGTTTTCAGGGCAGTAGGTCTAAGCATACCCCGGAGCGCCGGTAATTCGTGGTTTAGCCGTAATGGCAAAGGTATACATTGCAAACGGCACCGCTCTTGCAGTACAGTTTGTCGGTGGCGCACCTGAGTGCCCGTCCCGTCCTGCGGGTGTCGTATACCCTTACAACAGGCTGACATGACGATACTGCTATCGGCTCTCCCTATCTGGGCGCGGACAGGGGTGCCCATCCGCCGAACATTTACTCCGGAATATTCCACATCTGTCCATTCTACTGTATCAATGTGCACATCATCCCCATATCACATAACTGATTTCCGGTTAGAACTTGCGTTTACCAGTTTCTATAGCACGGTATTGGTTAAATGTTGCGAACGAAAATAATTTAAACGAGTATGGAATCATCTTCAATGTTCCTTTATAGATGGAAGTTACTTTTTCTACAATGCATGGGAAACTAATACTTCGTATTAGTTTTATCATGCGCCAGTTAAGCATTAATGCTTGTCAATTGCTGTCACTTTTCTATTCCCCAAAAAACTGCGATGCCTCCTTTTCTTTTACCCTTCTCCCAAATAAAACCCCTTTAGACGGGGAAAGTTTGAGAACGACGAACATGTTCTATAATAAATGTAATCACACCATTTGGTCGGTATACCGGGTGCTATTCGGAAAATAGTACTCATTTCATTCGTGCAATTTTGAAACATAATAACCTTACTTCGTTCGGTTATTATTTTATGCATAGAAATAACGTCCTCACTCCGTTCGGATATTATTTTAAACACCCGTGGGAATGAAGACCGATTATAACCGGTATACCGACCAAACGGTGCGATTAAATATATAATATGGTTGAAATCATATGAAATTAATTGGATTACAAAAAAACTAATGGTCCAGTCGAATCCATTTTAATTGTGTCGGATTACATCAGAATATTATATTCAAATAGCTTTGGATTGTACTTGATTTACTTGTATATGCTGAATGGTCAACAATCATTCGATGTAAATGGGTCCATGATAGTTAAGTCTTAATGATAGCTCATTATTTTGGGAGGAATATATTTCCGACGTATAACCTCATTGCAGCAACGTTTACTAGATCAACTATCCACAATTTTCAGTAACCCAGAATGGACTGAAATGAATCGCGGATCAGCTTTGAGAAATGTCGTGGATTGGATTGAATTTAGATTCAGACTTAAAGGGAAATATTGACCTTTTGATTTATTTATTTTCTGTATTATCTTATGACACATATCAAAATGATCGCGTCTCAATTTAAAAGTGAAATAACAACTTTTCCTATTTCGATAATTAAAATTCGGGAAATGTAAATATATGTGCTTGTATGTGATGACGAACGATATGATCCTTCTCTATATCTGGCGTGACATATTTTATTTCATTTGAAAGCACTGTGACAATGTCTCTGAAACAAATCGCCGACACTAAATATGTCGCCGTTGGGTGCATAAATGAACTTACGATTGCATTGCCACTTCTTCGATTGTTTGTTGATTGTAAAATTGTAAAAAAGTACCCCCATTTTTAGGGGCATCTTTTTGTGGCAAAAAAAGTACCCCCATCTTTTTCCTCCGGATTTGGGCCGGTCACCTTATTTTGGTATTCGAGCTTAAGAAATTCACTTTTTGTATTCACAAAAATTTATTTTGTGGACATTTTTCCGAAAAAAATGTTATTTTTGGGGTCAAAAACACAAAAAATCACAAATCCGAGATATTTATTTGGAAGGGAAAGGCATTTACTTTCTTTTTACGTTTCTTATTTGCAATTTGCTTTACAAATCTATTTTGTACGATTTTTCAACCATTTATTGCTTTCCACCAAAAATGGCATGACATGACGTCATTAAAATGTTATTATCTCCCAAAACACTACATTAATTTCATTGAAGTTTTGTCAGAAGACGTAGCATTGAGATAGTATAAGGTATTGCAAGTTTCACGTTGATATCTATTACAGTTTTAAAGTTATTGAGAAAATCCGGGAGGGGGCAGATTCCGCACCCCCCCCCCCCCAGCGGGGCGCGTGTCACCGGGGCTACTTGAATTGCATCAGGTGCGCTGTTTTGTCTCTCATTGAAAGCAAGGGATGCATCAAAACCTCAAATTAAATCACTTGAGAGAAGAAAAAACTTCCGTTTTCATAAAGTTTTCTCCTAAGATCATTGTTTTCCACGTTCAGTGCAGGGAACGCGCAAGCGGGGGGGGGGGGGGTACTTGCATTGCATGCCCCCCCCCCCCTCCCGATTCCTATGGGGGGGCATTTGCCCCTGATGTCCGCCCCTGGATCCGCCAGTGGGGGCGAATACCCTCCCCCTTATGTTTTTTGGGAAATAGCGGAAAACGACGCCATTTCGCGCCGCCATTTTTGGTACAACACCCAGTCTATCAATTGCCCAAATCCTGTTAATTTGTTTACCTCGGGTCTCCTCAGGTCACGTCACTAAGTCAAGTCTAGTGATCCCACCTCTAAAAATGTAAGGTCGTGCCGCAGCCACATTGTTTGACCGATTAGTTAGATACTGACAGGACTTAATCAGGTCATGAACACCTACAATTCTGCTATTGCGGATTACTTTTATATCGGCCCCGGCAGATCCAGGAGGGGGGGGGGGGGAGGGGGGCATCAGGGGCAAATGCCCCCCCCCCCCCCCCCACAGGAATCTGGGGGAGGGGCATTTCATACGAGTATGCCCCCCTCCCCCCCCCCCCGCGCGTGCGCGTTCCCAATTTATCGTAAAATAGTATAAATTGGCTGTGCAGCAGTCAAAATCCAGCTATCCGCAGTCAAACACCGGAAAATTTCGCGCCGCTTCGCGGCATGACACAACTTTCGCAATTGCTTATACAAATTTGGAAAATAGGAAAATGATTTCATTAAGTGTCTGGCAGAGGCTCTCCTTGGCGGTAATTGGTGGCACTGGTGGATCCAGGGGGCATCAAGAGCAAATCCAACCCCCCCCCCACAGGAATCTGGGAGTGGCATTCAATAAAAGTATGCCCGCGCGTTCCCTACACTGAACGTGAAAAACAATGATTTTAAGAGTAAACTTCATGAAAACGGAAGTTTTTTCTTCTCTCGGGTGATTGAATTGGAAATTTGTATGTATCCCTTTCTTTCAATGATGGACAAAACAGCGCACCTGATGCAATTCAAGCAGCCCCGGTGACATTTTACCCGCGCCCCGCTGAGGGGGGGGGGGGGGGCAGAATCTGCCCTCCCTCCTGGATTTTCTCAATAACTTGACAACTATGATATATATCAACGTCAAACTTTCAGTACCTTCTGCTGCATCAATTCTGCGTCTTCTCACCAAATTTCAATGAAATTAACGCAGTATTTTTGGGAGATAATGACGTTTTAATCACGTCATGTTATGCCATTTTTGGTGGAAAAACGATAAATGTTTGAACAATCGTAGAAAATATATAATAGAGTTTTAACCCTCGCCCTACCGGAGTTTTTTCACCTTCGCCCTACGGGGGGGCTGACAGGCCCCCCTGTTAACTTCCAAACCAAGCAACTTAGAGCAATGCGGTAAGAACCAGCATGTTGCCTGTCATGAGAGGAATCTAACAGTATGCGATTTTTAGGTTTCAGGTCAACGGGTGACCTTCCAGGTCAAGTGAATGACCTCGGATTTACCACGTCCACATTGCAATAACAGCGATTTTGCTCTTCAGAAAACCTCAAAATTAGAAATTGATAAATGTAAATAAAAAGGCATGTTCCTAGACCAGTTTTGGCTCAGAAATACAGAAAAGTAATTATTTGTTCGTATATCTTCCAAAAATATTAAAAAAAAGTTATTAAAAAATGATGTCATCAGTTTCTTACACTTAGGAAGCCATCACTCAGTCAATAATGGAGATATTGCTTTGAAATTTGGTATGAGCATTTTTCATACTCAGTTCTCTCACATATATTCCGGTTTTTCTAATATCTTTGAAAATTTTGATTTTGTGTTTTTTCCAGTTTTTTTTTAAAATTTTAGGGGTCAAAAACCCAAAATTTTGAAAATCCGAGATTTTCATTTTAAAGAGAATGTCATTTTGTATCTTTGGTGAATTGAGTTTGCAATTTTCTTTAAAACTCTGTTTTCTACGATTTTTCAAATATTTCTCTTTTTTTACCAACATGACGTCATCAAAACATTATTATCTCCCAAAATACTTAACCAATTTCAAATAATTTTTACAGCCTACGTATAATTGTTGTAAACTCAGCTACCAAAAATTGCAGCAAGATGCACCCCATGTGTCAAAAGTTATTCAAGAAAAACCTCAGGGGAGGCTGTCAGGCCCCCCCGTAGGGCGAGGGTTAAAGAAAATTGGAGAAAAAAACGTAAAAAGAAAGAAAATTACATTTTCATCAAAATGTCTATCTCGGATTTTCAAAATTTTGTGTTTTTCATCCCAAAACATAAAAAAAATCGGGGGAAAATTAGATTTTTTTTTGGTGAATTTGAAGTGAATTTCTTAATCTCGAATACCAAAATAAGGTGGCCGGCACAAATACGCAGAGAAAATAAATGGGGGGGTACTTTTTTCCACAAAAAGATGCCCCCTCCCCCCGGAGAGAGGCTGGATCCGCCAGTGTATATCGGTGACCTAAGGTGAAGTCTATTTTGTGACCTCCCAATTAAAAGTAATTGGGAAACATGAAAATGCATATAAATCCACATGAAATGGCTAAATTTGCCCCATTTTCACCAGAGTCCCGAATCTTTTGCTAAATACAAAGATCCAGTGGCGGTTGGGCAAAATGGGCAATTGCCCCTCCCCAAACCGCCTGAAATCGGCGCAAGATTGATACATTTCCTGATATAGAAGAAAATCTAAGCAACTTTTACTAAGGAAGTTATCTTTAAATCAGCTATCAATGCATAAGCAAGCCAAATCCGATGCGTTTTATA
Source organism: Chirona hameri (assembly GCA_036785665.1). Taxonomy (NCBI): domain Eukaryota; kingdom Metazoa; phylum Arthropoda; class Thecostraca; order Balanomorpha; family Balanidae; genus Chirona; species Chirona hameri. The sequence continues at coordinate 54,172 of JAXIVJ010000888.1, forward strand.
ATTGTGTGAGACTTTTTTAAATTTTATACCCCCCCCCCCCCCCCAACCACCCGTTCTGGATCCGCCAATGCAAAGATCCATGTGGTATTTTTTATCCTGTGACCTCCACGAGGTAAAATATATTCACCCTGAGGTCATTCGTCATTTTTCTTCCATAACTTTTTTACCGAACCAGTAAGGCGCCGTAGTTGGCGATGAACGAGAGAACGCAAAGGAAATGTATGGTTAATTTCAACTTTATCAGGAAAGTAGTTTCTGATATACAAATACGTGGTGCACACGTGCGCACGTGCAGAAGCACCCCACCCCTGACTTGTGGGCAAGTGGCGGTCTTCGATGTGCTTTCAGCAGAAGACACAAATAATCGGAGTGTCATACAAATCATCAGTGAGTCGGCCATTTTCGAACGCGGTTGGTTCAAAATAACCCCGCGGCGGAGGGCACATATTATTCAGGCTCGACGTTGGTTGGCTGCACAGAACACAGAGCCTCGTACAATTATTTCAGGTTCCCGGTGAGAATCCTTGAAGATTGAAATGCGAGCATATCTTTGTGAAACCACACATTATCGCCATCCACAGCCTGCTCCAGTGCTTCATGCACTGTGTTGTTTCCTCCTGGATTGACTTCTTCAGGTCGCCCATGAGACCGATCTCAGCACTTGCTTCTGTTCTAGTTTCAGTTTTCTCATGCGCTCTTATCGCGCCACTCTCGTCCTCTGTTTCTGAGTCCCTTGTTATCTCGCTAAATCTCACAAGTAGCTTATTCTCTGTCAACTGAGGATTTGCTCTCTTTGACTGCACAGATGCTGCCCTTGGGGACTTCTGCAATCGCTGCCAGGCAAATATATTCCAAACCCGGTGGAGATGGAGGTAGATCATCCTTAGTGTTTGCTGAAGGGGAACTAAAAGCCTTGCGATTTTTAGCCCATGCGCGATTTTAAAGAACGTCTATTGAAGTTTTCAAGACATTCTGAGGCTGAAACAATTATCGATAATAGGAACTGCATTTTATCGATAAACGATAAAGGACAATCAAAACAATTATCGATAACATGTATTGCTATTCCCAAGCCTAGGCGGAGCGTCCGCCGACTGGCGCCGACAAACAATTACGGAACGGGCGCCAGTACGGGTCCCGCCGGTCGGCGCGGGGGAAGCCGGGCCCCGTTCCGTAATTGGCGGTGGCTAAACTGACGCTACGGCAGGGGAGAATGCACCTGTTTTGTGCTGGGACCGGGTCAGTTGCCGTAAATTCACGATAACACCGGCGGTTGACTCATGTACACGGGTCGAGTTATCGTCATTTTTGCGTCAGTTTGCTTATCGTAAATTTACGGTAACAGCCGATCGACTCATGTAAACGGGGTAATTGTAGTTATACTGTATAGTGCACCAGTGTGATGAATGTGTCAGTAATGGTGTGTTTTTACGTCTGTGTGGGGTGACAGGCATAGTCACGTGCTCTGCCAGACAGGCTGTGGATGCCAACGAAGTTACTTGGTGTTGCATTTCACAAGGTATGCGACGATGCTTCTCGAGTTCTCTGTATGTAACGGGATAATTAACTCTTCAGAGGGCGAAGAAACAAAGATGCGTGTTATAGGATAATGACGTAGAATCTGAATGCCGATCGTAGGTAATTGTAAAATCCAGATGGAACAAACTTGCACCGTGGACTAAAAAGGCGTAACTAAACATGACACATATGGAGATATAAATCATGGGGGCCAGTGGCGTACCGAGCATACGGTCATTCAGGGCATGCCTTGGCCCTTTGGACCTGAGGCGCCCATGCAAACCTGGCGCCCCTCCGATCAGTGACGGCGCCCCTCCCAGTGACGGCGCCACTCCGGCCAGTGAGGACACTCCCCCGGCCAGTGACGGCGTTCTTGCGGCTGATAACGGCGCCCCGGCCAGTGAGGGCGCCCCCTGCCATAGACGGTGCCCCTCTGGCTAGTGACGGAGCCCCCACCGGCAAATGACGGCGCCCCTCCAGCCAGTGAAGGCGCCCCTCCCACCAGTGACAGCACTCTTGAGGCCAGTGATGGCGCCCCTCCGGCCAGTGACGGCGCCCCTCCGACCAGCGACGGCGCCTCTCGTACCAGTGACGGCTCCCCTCCGGCCAGCGACGGCGCCCCTCCGACCCACGACGGCGCCCCTCCGGCCAGTGACGGCGCCCCTCTGGCTCGTGAAGGCGCCACTCCGCCCAGTGACGGCGCCCCTCCGGCCAGCGACAGCGCCCCTCCGGCCTACAAAAGACGTCCATATCCATAGATAATACGATGACAAATCACAATTTTCGCCAATATTGGTGGCACCCCCGACGTTTGGGTGGCGCCCCTTAAGGCAATACCCTGGTCCTGCGCACGCCACTAATGGGGGCTCTTGATGCATTGGAACTGAACAAATTGATACAATAGCAATATTAGTAACAAACGTAGGTACTATTGTAAGTTTGATTGGTTAATGACAAACAAGAAACAGGATGGTGAGCTGCAGGCACGTATCCAAGGGGAGGGGGGGGCGGTTCGGCGGGGCGCCCCCCCCCCCCCCCTGGAGACCAGGAGGGTTCTTTTCGGCGCGCGCAGCTCGCCGAAAAAGGTCGACGAGACCGCGCGAAGCGCGGTATCATGGGCTCTTTACCACGCGAAGCGTGGTCTATAGAGAGTTTAGAGGACTTCAGAGGCCCTTTAGGGTCACCAGGATCCTCTCTGAAAGACCACAAGGCCCCTTGGACGTTCAAAAGAGCCCTGTACATGTCAGAGGGGCCCCTGGCCAGACCGAAATGGCCCCTGAGCGGGTCAGAGGGCCCTCTGAGCACGTCGAATGGGCCCCCTGAACACGTAGTAAAATGGGCCCCTAGCCAGCACAGACCTCTAGGCAGGTCGAGAGGCCCCTGAGCATGTCGGCAGGGCGACAAAACGGCCAGCACAGTCCCTTGCCAGGTCATAAGGGCCCCTGAACAGGTTGTAGTGGCCCTGGACAGACCAGAGGGCCCCTGGGAAGTTAAAAAGGTCACTTCAGTTCAGTTCAGTTTATTGGTAGATCATTCCACACGGTGGGTTAATGTTTGATCCATGACATGATACAGTGGTAAAACGGTGGTACTAAACAGACACAGTAAGACACGGCACAAATACAATACACGTAGTAAAAGCCAGAAACATATCCATTCCAATCACTTAAAAACACATCGATCTAAAAGGCGTAAAAACTCGAATTTTGTCAGGGAACCAGTGGTGGCAGGTGGCAGGCGATTTGAGGATGAGGCCGCTCGAAAAGAAAATACCCGGCGCGACATCGACAAGCGTAAAGCTAGCGGCTCCAACATACCCGCCAACGTCGCCCGGGTTGTGCGCTGCGATACAGCGGCTCTCCTTGTGAAAAGCGTGCGGATTGCCTCCGGAGCGCGCGGATCGCTCAGTGCCCTGTATACAGCAATGCTGTCTCGGTGGGTGATAAAGTCACCCACGCTGCGCCAGCCCAGGGCCTTTACGGTTGGTGAAATATGGTCACAAGCACGCGCTCCGGAGACAATCCTGGCCCCGAAATTAATCACCTTCTGCACCTTGTGCAAATTACACTGAGCAGCTCCACCCCAGACTGAGAGGCAATAAAGGATATGTGGGAAGACGTGACATTGGATAAGGAGTTGACGGACATCGGGTGTGAGATGGTGGCGAATTTTATACAAACAGAAGAGGATGGAATTGCACTTTTTGACTACGTTGGAGATGTGTATTTCCCAGGATAGGTTTGAATCGACCGTCACTCCCAGCATCTTCACGGACGGAGATGGTCTTAGTACATGACCAGATATGTTAAGTTGGAAGGATGCGGTTTTCTTAAGATTCTGGGCTGTGCCGACAAGGAGCAAACTAGTCTTGGTCGGGTTCATTTTCATTGAATTTAAAGTGAAGTAGGATTGAACTGTGAGAATGGTCTCCTCCTGCCGGGTTTTAAGTGAAGTAATGTCATCAGGATGCGCAGAGTCAAAGAGTTGGGTATCATCGGCATAAGAAATAAGGCGACCATGGGGGAGATAGGAAGGTAGGTCGTTCGTGAAGACACTGAAGAGGATAGGGCCAACTAACGAGCCCTGCGGGACTCCGTGGGACAGTGGGAGGGACAAGGAACCACCTCTCACCACCTGCCGCCGGCCACCAAGATAGCTCCCGAACCACACTGGATCGATCCCGTATCAGTTCAGCTTCGTTAGGAGTACGCCATGATCAACACTGTCGAAAGCGCGACTTAGGTCGATGGAAGTGACGGCAACAACATGCCCTCTGTCAATGCGGCGCGTCATCCATTCGACAGCGTCGATCAGGGCGTCTTCCGTGGAATGACATTGTCGGTAAGCATATTGTGAAGGCGATCAAAGATGAGATGAGACAAGATAAGACGTCAGCTGAGTACAAACTACTTTTTCGCACACCTTAGACAAGACTGGCAGAATCGGAATCGGTCTAAAATTAGCTGCATTATCACGGGAGCCAGATTTATGCAGTGGCACGACAGATGCAAGTTTCCAGGCCGACGGGAAGACACACGAGCTGATTGAGAAATTAATTAGATGTAGCAGGTGAGGACCGAGCACAGGGAAACATTGACGGATAGCATGGATAGGGACACCGTCATGTCCCACTGCCCTTGAGGAGGACAGTTGACGGAGTGCTGATGACAGCTCTGGTAGAGTTACCGGCCCCAGACGCATGCTTGTTGTGGTGACGAAAGGGGGTCTCGGCGGGAGGGGAGGAGGGCCACCGGCTGCTAGTCCAGCGGCGATGCGAGGACCGACGGTCGCAAAATGCCGGTTGAATTCGTCTGCCTGTGCCGGTGACAGGTGCTCGGTGACACCTCTCCCACCCTTGGCCGGGCGCAGAGCAAAGTCACGCATGTTGCGCCAGAAACCGCGGCGGTCCGATAGCATGCGGCCACATAGATAAGCACGCTTACATTTAGCCAAGCAGACCTTCACTCGGTTCCGGAGTCGCCGATATCCGCTCCTGTCAAAGTCCGTGACGGAACGCCGCCACGCCTGGTACGCCTCGTCTCTCGCATGTAACAGGTCCTGGAGCTCTGGGCTGTCCTCGAGCCAGGGACAATGCGGGCGGCGAGGAGTAACCTTCTTCAGCGGGCAATGCACGTCCATCACATCCCACCACACGCGCAAAAACTCACTCACTTTCTCATCTATGCCCGCCGCACCGTAAACAGTACTCCAGTCGGCACGCAGAAAGTCCAGGCACACCGCATCCCAATTTACCTTGCGCCAGGGGCGCGCAGTAAACGGGGCGGGGCGGCGGCTCGGCCGGCGGAACGGAGCTCGGACAATCACGGTCAGGTGGTCAGCTATGGCGTCAGTCGGCGGTAGAATGGCTGCGTCGAGGTCGGGTACGTTGGTGATGATGTGAACACCTCAAAGTAAACACCTCAAAGTAAACCGAACACCTCAAAGTAAACCAAATGAATGTAAACACCTCAAAGACCTTGCTTCAAATATATGCAAAACGTAAAGATAATATCACAATAAATGTCCATATGGATGGTGTTGCTATCAAACAAACAAAAACAGTTAAATATCTCAGGGTCCTCATTGACTCTGACATGAAGTTTGCATCTCACATAAACTGCATTACAAATATAATTAGCAGAAATATAGGAATGATTGCCAGAACTAGACAATACGTTACACAAGGACAACTCCTGCAGCTATACAATTCACTCATTTTTCCTTATATAAACTATTGCTGCTTCATATGGGGCTCAAATTATGAAAGTCAAATCCATAAATTGTTAATATTGCAAAAGAGATCCATGAGAATAATTGAAGGCATCTTCCCCCCACAAAGTGCAAATCCAATTTTCAAGAAATACAATATACTTAAAGTTCATGAAATAGCACACTTACAAATGCTTCTAATTATGCATAGGTATCTATTGAATGAACTACCAGCAGCAGTAAGATATCTCATTCAACCATCACCACAACCTCACCATCATACAAGACAAGTTAATCACTTTCAAAACAACTTTTCAACAAAGAATTATAGACTATTTACATTTGCATGCATGGGACCTAAATTATGGAATAATATAATATCAAGGAACTTGGCTGTACAGGACGTCCCACGCTCAAAACTTACATTTAAAAAGTACTTAAGAAGTTACTTCCTGGACAGAAGCTAGTGACTAGTGCCATTCACTACTCAAATACATAATATGTAGAACAACATAATAGTACCTATACATAATATTACAACAACGAAGTAGTATACATAATAATACAACAACATTATGGTATGGCATTATGGTATTTGTAAAAAAAATGTAATTAAATTTGTGATACATTATGGTATGGCAGCATATATGGTTATATATGATTACTTATAATTATATATGATCGTGTATGAGTACTCTGTATATGTATGTGTGCGTGTATGAGTACTGTGTATATGTATATATATATATATATGTGTGTGTGTGTGTGTGTGTGTGTGTGTGTGTGTGTGTGTGTGTGTGTGTGTGTGTGTGTGTGTGTGTGTGTGTGTGTGTGTGTGTGTGTGTGTGTGTGTGTGTGTGTGTGTGTGTGTGTGTGTGTGTGTGTGTGTGTGTGTGTGTGTGTGTGTGTGTGTGTGTGTGTGTGTGTGTGTGTGTGTGTGTGTGTGTGTGTGTGTGTGTGTGTGTGTGTGTGTGTGTGTGTGTGTGTGTGTGTGTGTGTGTGTGTGTGTGTGTGTGTGTGTGTGTGTGTGTGTGTGTGTGTGTGTGTGTGTGTGTGTGTGTGTGTGTGTGTGTGTGTGTGTGTGTGTGTGTGTGTGTGTGTGTGTGTGTGTGTGTGTGTGTGTGTGTGTGTGTGTGTGTGTGTGTGTGTGTGTGTGTGTGTGTGTGTGTGTGTGTGTGTGTGTGTGTGTGTGTGTGTGTGTGTGTGTGTGTGTATGTGTATGTGTATATGTGTATATGTGTATATGTGTATGTGTATATGTGTATGTATATGTGTATATGTGTATGTGTATGTATATGTGTATGTGTATATGTGTATGTGTATATGTGTATGTGTATATGTGTATATGTGTATGTGTATATGTGTATGCGTATATGTGTATGTGTATATGTATATGTGTATGTGTATGTGTATGTATGTGTGTATGTGTGTGTGTATGTATGTTGTATGTATATGTGTATGTATAGGTGTATGTGTATATGTGTATGTGTATATGTGTATGTGTATATGTGTATGTGTGTATGTGTGTATGAGTGTATGTGTATATGTGTATGTGTATGTGGGTATGTGTATATGTGTATATGTGTATGTGTATATGTGTATATGTATGTGTATATGTGCATGTGTATATGTGTACCCATTCAATGGCGCTGGCTTCAGGAACCCTACTCGGCAACAAGCTACGCTTAGCTGAGTGGGGTTCACGAAGAACCAGCAAGAAATGCTCGAAAATTGACCAGACTTTGTCCTCCGCCCTGTATGACCGATATCCCCTTTATAACAGCGTGAATGAATATGGAATCCTGGGGCGTAGCTGGGGGGCAGTTATTTGCTGTTTTCAGCAATGACTACTTTCCGCCTTCTTTTATATCACCACATCTAACACCCAAACTACCTCTCCTCATATGCTTTTTTATGTTTGTTTCCATTTCTTAGCTGGGAGTGCCGCGACATTTTCTCTTTTGTTCTCTGGTGTTAATGAAAGGTGTCGTGCGTCGTTGGGATCGTGGGTGGGGGCACTCCTGGTCACCTATTAATGGGTGGCGGCTAAAAAAAATGAAAAAAAATGTGGTCGATGAGACTGTGGGACGGCTCCAGGTGTGTCGGCGCCTTCACCAGCTGTAGAAGGTCCAGCTCGTGCAGCGCCGCGCAGTACTGTCGCACACCTGGGCCGTCCGGACGCAGCAGGTTGATGTTTGTGTCCCCCAGGCAGAAAGTCTGCCTCCTGTATCCCAGTGCTGCTCGCAGCTGATCGTGAAGATCACCGACCGCGCCGGCCACCGGCACCGACGGGGCTGGGTAGACCACGCCCACTGTGGCTGAGCGGCGTCCTCCGCCACTAATGCTGAGCCACAGCGTCTCGCATGAACCAGCAGTAGGGATCGGTAGGACAGCCGCAGTCAGGTTTTCACGGTACAGTCAGGTTTTCACGGTAGCCACTCCACTGCCACGAGCAGCTGCCCGGCGTCCACGGGCTGGAGGGGCCGGACGGTCTCTCCGCTCGATTCGGTATCCAGGAAACACCAGGATCCTGTCCTGCGTCGGGTCCGTGAGCCAGGTTTCGGTGACACACAACACATCTAGGTCGTGCTGCAGCAGCATCCTGTTGACGTCATCCATCTTAGGCACCAGCGATCGAACATTGGAGTGCCCGATGTTAAGTGTGGGTCTGTCGGTCCGCTGGGGCCGATCTAGCTCCCACCGCGCGGTTTGCCTCAGTGTCAGCCGCGCAGGTGTCACCAGGTCGCGTCCCAGGGGCTGCGGGGTCGCGGAACGGCATTGCTGGTCTGTGCCGAAATTCGGTGCTGGGTCCAGGCAGCGAGGGACGGGGCTGGCCGGCTCATGATCGGCCGGCCATTGGTCGCGGCGCCGGCGGCGGCGGATCAGGCGGGACAGGTGGGCAGGTAGGCTGCGCCTGATAGTCTCGGTCACGCCACGAGCCACGTCCCCGTCCAGCCAGTCACGCACCGCCGACGACGACAGCGGACCTGTGGACGCCTCCAGCCAGCCTTCGTCAGCCCTCCACCGCTTCCGGGTGCGGAACCCTGTCCACGTGCGTGTGGCAGGGTTGTTAGACCCGTTAGATAGGTAGACGCCCTCCACCGCTTCCGGGTGCGGAACCCTGTCCACGTGCTTGTGGCAGGGTTGTTAGACCCTTTAGATAGGTAGTCTTCGCGAAAGGTTCCTCTGGAATTCGTGATAATTTCACTGTTTTTCATTCTGCTTTTATCTTATCTCTTTCCTAAACTAGTCCACTGGCGGATACCTAACGGTGTACGCCCAGCCTGCTTGGCCCGAACGGTCCACAAACGACCTGGAGGGGTGGCAGGTTGGACCAACTAAGCCAGTCTGAGACCTCTTTTCACCAACTCTCTCCTACCCTACTCTAAATCTTATCTTTCTTACCTACAATTTTTTTTTGTATTATTCTTTTTGGCAATAGGCCTCCCCATGGCGTAGGTCCCCTCCAGTCTTGGGAAGTTAGTTTACAGTTGCCAACACGTTCTGTCGTGTGTGGCAAGTTAACGTAAACAGTTAGGCCCTATCCCATCCCTGAGCCCCAACGATGGCTACCCCCCCGGAACCCCGCCCCCCCTACCCGCCCGACCCCCCTCTGGGGTCTTCCGGCGCGCGACCGCGTGTCCCCCTGGACGGTCCCCCTCCCAGCCCCCCTCAGGGGCCCCGCCCGCCCCGTCCAGGGGCCTGGCAGTCGCCGGACTCTCGTCCCCCCGACCCACCCGACCCCCCTCTGGGGTCCCCCGGTGCGCGACCACGCACTCCCCAGGCCGGCCCCACTCCCCGCCCCCCTCAGGGGCTTCCCAGGAGCCGACCCGGAGCACAGCTCCCCCCCCCCCCCCGACCCCACCCCCGAACGGGCCCGCTCGCCTCCTTATATGGCGAACGGACGGACTCCCGTTCCGAACGATTAACCCGTTCCATGTCCGGCGCTGGCTGGTCGCCATCTGTGATGGCGACGTCGCCAGCGCCAAGCCCATCCGATCAGGAGCCCTCCTGATCGAGACGCTGACGTCCGCACAGAACGTCCGTCTGATGGGCGTAACTAAATTCAACGGAGCGAAGGTCGCCGTGGAAGCCCCGGCGCACCTAAACTCAGTGGAGGGTCTGGTGTGGTGCCCAGACGTGTCCGCCCTCTCGGAGGACCTCATCCTCCGAGAGCTCGCACACCAAGGGGTGTGCGAGGTCACGCGCCTCTCGCCCACCAAGAAGCGACCCGAGCAGCCCAACCCGCTGATTCGGCTCCGCTTTAGAGGCAGGGAGCTGCCTACCCACATTCATTGTGGGTACGTGGCCGCCCCAGTCAGGGAGTGGATCCCGCCCCCCCCCCCCCCCCCGGCAGTGTCAGCAGTGCTGGCACTACGGCCACCTAAAGTGGACCTGCCGGGTGCGCACCGCCACCTGTGGACGGTGCGCAGGCGAGCACGGCACCGAAGGGTGCACGCGTGCAGCACGCTGCGCCACGTGCGACCAGGCCCACCCGGCCTGGGACCGCCGGTGCAGAGCCTGGGGCCTCGCTCGCGAGGCTGAGCGCCTGAAGCGCATTGAAAGGAGCGACAGTCGGCGCCCACCGGACGCCCCGCTCTCCCCAGGTCTCGCCCCCGGCGCTTGGCCGCCCCTCCCCCCTCCCGGAACCTCCCCCCCACCCAACCGGCCTCCCGCCAGACCCACCAACCGCCAGACCCCCCGACCGCCATGCCAGTTCCCAATGGCATCTCTGGCTGACCTCGAGCGCGAGGCTGCCGCCGATCCACCGGCACCGCGCTCCCCCGCCCCAGCCGAGTCGAACATCGACTCAGGCCCCGCCTCCCCGGCCTCCGCAGCACCAGCGGAGTGCCGACTCTCGGAGGACTCCTCGGACGACTCTCTCATGAGAGCCGTCTCCCAGTCAATCGCCCGCAACCACGCCCCGCCCTCTCGCTCCAACTCTCCGCCCGCCCGCCCCGCCCACTCCCCTCCCCCGCCCTCCCGCTCCAACTCCCCGCCCGCCCACTCCCCTCCCCGACTCTCGGAGAGTGACACCCAGTCAGATTCCTCGCGCTCCCACTCCTCCTCGCCCTCCCGCCCGGCCGCCCGCCCCCGCAGGCATACTCGAGCGACCTCCAGGCAAGGCTTGGACAGTAAAAGTAAATCTAAATGAATAATCAACAGTCAGAATTTGTCCTCCAATGGAATGTTAGATCTTTAATATCCCATTGGGGGCAATTCAAACATTACGTCTTAAATAATAATCCGTTAGTAGCCGCTGTTCAGGAAACCCATTTTATTGACGCCGACTTTAATAATTATACTCTTAAAATACCCGGATATAGCCTTTATACAAACAACGTAAATGCGTCACCGCGCCGAGGCGGCTCGGCTTTGCTTATTTCAAACCAACTTTTGCATCACCAAATCGACCTTCAAACAACCTTAGACGCAGTCGGCGTTAATATTAAAATCGCTCAGATAGAACTAACTCTTATCTCTATTTATTTTCGTCCGACTGAGGACATAGACATTGATTCTTTTTCCCAGCTTATTACAAATATTAACACCCCATGTCTGATTATGGGCGATTTCAACGCGCATAGTCGGGCGTGGGGCTGCCTTCGGAACTCTCTCCGCGGCCAAATTATGCTGGACCTACTGGACCGGCATAATTTGGTCTTCCTTAACGACCAATCACCCACACACGTACACCACTCAGGAGGCGTGTTGACTTACAGCGCCATTGATCTCGCCTTCGCCACACCACGCATCGCGACTCTTTTTACATTCAATGCACAATCTGACCCTCTTTTTAGCGATCATTACCCAATTCACCTAGAACTCCAAGTCCCTTCAGGACAGACAAATTTTTACTCTCTGCCTAGATGGAACCTTCGCAAAGCCGACTGGTCCTCCTTTCAAAAACACATTGACACTAGTCACCCCGCAGACTCCCAGACTGACATTAACACATTTTTAAACACTATTCTCGCATCAGCACACCAGCACATTCCACACACACGCACACACACACAACACCACCCGAGGCAGCGTACTGCCCCGTGGTGGAACACAGAATGCCAAAGAGCTGTTGCCCTCCGGAAAAGAGCATTTCGAAAATTTCAATCTTGTATAACTGCAGAAAACGAACACGAAGTACGGAAAACCCGCTCTTTGGCTAAAACAATCATTGACAAAGCAAAAAAAGAATCTTGGCAGGAATTCTCATCTACCTTTAATCGATTTACCTCCCTCTCAAAAATTTGGACATTAATTAAATCGTTTTCAAATAAAAGACCACCGGCATACAAAATCCCACACTTACAAATACACAACACATCTTACACGCTTCCCCTAGAGGTGGCAACACAATTTGCACAACACTACGCTAACATATCATCAACGCAACAATGTACACCAACTTTTAATAACCAACTTAACGATCAATTCCAATCTATTAGCTTTGACTCTAATAACGTAGAAATCTACAACTCTCTTTTTACCAACTCAGAGTTAACGTACGCTATAGGTAAATGTGGTAAAACTTCTGTAGGACCAGATCAAATTGACTACTCCTTCTTTAAAAACTTGACAGAGACTGGTCTCACCAACTTACTAACAGCCTTCAATACCATGTGGTTTGATGGCACTTTCCCTGAATCTTGGCATAATAGTACGCTAATTCCTATAATCAAACCTCGCAAACCCAAATCTTCTCCCGCTAGCTATCGCCCCATTTCTCTAACTAGTTGTGCATGTAAACTATTCGAACGCATGGTTAATGGACGCATCAGGACATACATTGAAACAAATAATTTACTTTCCCCACACCAAAGTGGTTTTCGACCTGGTCGCTCCACTGCGGACAATTTAGTTGGTCTTATCGACTCTGTCCAGCGCGGCTTTCGAGGGAGAGAGGTCACAGTTGCCCTCTTTCTTGATTTGAGAGCTGCGTTTGACAGAGTCAATAAGACTGCACTTCTAGTAAAGGTCCATAAGGCCGGAATTCGAGGTCGACTCGCTAAATTTATCCAAAACTTTTTAGAAAATAGAACTTTTAATGTAAGGTGCGGCAACACATATTCTCCAAATCAAAATCAGGACCACGGTGTCCCACAGGGATCGGTCCTCTCCCCGACCCTATTTTTAATTATGATTAACGACATTTTCAGTAATATTAACAAGATCGACAAAGGTCTTAAATTTTCAATGTACGCTGATGACCTGGTGGTGTGGTTCTCGCACCCGAGTGTCGATCAAGCCAGCAAAATGTTACAACTAGTACTCATTGATATAAAGGTATGGTGCGACCAATGGGGTCTGGAAATTTCTCCAAGTAAATCTGCATCTCTAATTTTTTCAAAGAGACCTGCATATGTGGAACCCTACATTCCATTAAAATATAACAATCAAATTATCCCTTTCGTCAAATCATTCAAGTATCTGGGAATAACGCTAGACACACGTCTCTCGTTCATCCCACACTTCAATGATTTAGTGCAGAGATGTACGAGACGAATTAATATTATGAAGTCATTGGCTGGTCGAGAGTGGGGCGCAGATCGTGTCACTCTTCTCCAACTATATACTTCCCTGGTACGCCCAGTACTGGACTATACCGCATTCTTATTTGATGACATATGTTCCAAACAAATTAAAAAATTGCAAACTGTCCAAAACGCTGCCTTGCGGATCGTGACTGGAGCCTGCCGCACCACCAACACCACAAACTTACACATCGACACAAACATTCCCACACTCTGCCGCCGACGCAAATACACACTACTTAGATTCTACACCAGAGCAAGTTCACACCCCACACGCCCAACATTCCACATCTTAAATCACCCCGCACCCACAAGACGACAAACACTACTACAAAAACGACACCCACTCATCAGTCACAGAATCAGACAAACACTCGCACTATTCAACATTCCACACATCAACACAATGCCAACGCCACCACTCACATCTCACTGGCTCGACACAACACCAGACACACACCGCCTCTTCACACACAACAAAAACACAGTCACGGCGGCAGAGACACACACACTCTTCAACGAACACAAAGCACAACACAACACATACACATACATATACACAGACGGCTCTCGAAGCGACGGCCGAACCGGTGGTGCATTCTACACAAACACAGTTAGCAATAACTTTAGACTTCCCGACATAAATAGCGTATACACAGCGGAATTGTCATCCATTTTATTAGCATTAATATATGTCAGAAAAGAAAAACTTAAGGAAGTAGTCATTTGCACAGACTGGTCCGCCTCGCTCACGGCCATTTCCTCGATTAGTGACTGTAGAAACCCGATAGTATTTAAAATCAGACAGCTAATCAAGTATTTAAACAGTAAAAACAATAGTATTAAATTCCTCTGGATCCCAGGACACGCAGGTATCCCGGGAAACGAGGAAGCCGACAGACTTGCGAAATTGAGCCTAGAATTACCTTCAGTAAACCAACTTCCAAGCCCAGTATCAGACGTGTTAAATTATATTAACTCTCAACTTAGCATACTGCGCCAGAGCGAGTGGGACGCCGCTCCACATTTTCATCTTCATCCAATCAAGCCAAAAGTCCAACATTTTATATCTAGTCACCAGAATAGTAGAGAGAAGGAGGTAATATTGGCGCGCCTCCGTCTCGGTCATACAAAAATTACTCATTATTATATTATGGAGAATCTCCCGCCACCAAATTGCCAACATTGCCCAGGTTATCCGCGATACACAATCAAGCACTTACTTCTTACTTGCCCAGTACACAACGATAAACGACAGCACATTATTAATTACACACAAACAAAATAGCATCACATTAAATCTTCAAACACTGTTAGGTGATAGTTATCCTGAATTGATAGGTCTTCTCTTAGATTATCTCTACCAAACACGCCTAGCTAATCAAATATAACAGGGTTTTTTTTGGCCTTGCGCATTTTTGGCCCACCGCGCAGGTTTTTTCCCCTTTGCCTTAGACGCTGGGTTTTTTATTATTCAGGACTTTTCGCCCAGCTAAATACCACCCCACAACCAGGTCTCGCCGAGGCGCCGGAGCCAGGGAGACTGGCAACAGTCTCCCGTTGTTGCAATGACGGCACCGCCACGGCTCCATCAACACTGACACTGTACAGGTGTATTGTAATAAAAATATGTATGCATGTGTGTCTCGTGTTTGACTTATTTTTACCTTGAACGAAATACTTAACGTAATGCTAGATACTATATTTGACCTTGAACGAAATACTTAACGTAATGTTAGATATTATATTTACTTTGAACAAATAATTTTTCCGGGTACAAATAAACCGGTTAACGTAACTTGTAACGTAAAATAGCTACCCTAGTCCCTAGTTTGCTCCGGGTCACATAAACCGGTTAACGTAGTTTTTTGCCTGGCAAATTGCCAGAGGTCATTGCCCCTCCCCGGAACATGGCTATAGGCCGGTCCGGGAAGAAAAAAAAAAATCACGCACCGCCAGCAGGTGTGCCCGGTCGTCCGCATACTTTTGATGGTATAACCCAGGGTCGGGTGGCTCTGACAGGTCAGAGCCCCTGAACATGCCGAATGGGCCCCTGGGCGGGTAAAAGGGGCCCCTGAACAATGCCGAATTAGCCCCTGGCAGCACGGAGGGGCCCCAGGACAGGTCGGAGGGCCCTTGAGCATGTCGGCAGGGCGAAAAGCAGCCAGCGCAGGCCGACCAGAAGAGTCGCTGGGCAGATCGGAGGGGCTCCTGGGCAAGTTAGAGGGCTCCTGGCTAGACCCGATAGGGTCCCTCGGCCGGTCGAAAGGCCCCTTGAACATGCCGGATGAGTTCCTAGCCAGACTGGAAGGCCCCAGAGTAGGGGCGGCGGATTTCGTGTGGGGGGGGGGGGGGGGCAGGGTACCCAAAATGCCCCCTGTCGAAAATCCTGGGGGCATAAGGGTAATTTTGCCCCCCAGATTCTAGCCTGCTCAATCTGGGGGCAAAATGACCCTCCCCTCCCCAGGATTTTCAACTGGGGGGGGAGGGGATTTTGGGTACCCTGCGCCCCGCAATCCGCCGCCCCTGTCCCTGAGCATGTCGGCAGGGCGACACAGCAGCCAATGCAG
>JAXIVJ010000888.1:75000-132500 GCA_036785665.1 Chirona hameri
GTGTATATGTGTGTATATGTGTGTATATGTGTGTATATGTGTGTATATGTGTGTATATGTGTGTATATGTGTGTATATGTGTGTATATGTGTGTATATGTGTGTATATGTGTTATGTGTGTATATGTGTGTATATGTGTGTATATGTGTGTATATGTGTGTATATGTGTGTATATGTGTGTATATGTGTGTATATGTGTGTATAGTGTGTGTATATGTGTGTATATGTGTGTATATGTGTGTATATGTGTGTATATGTGTGTATATGTGTGTATATGTGTGTATATGTGTGTATATGTGTGTATATGTGTGTATATGTGTGTATATGTGTGTATATGTGTGTATATGTGTGTATATGTGTGTATATGTGTGTATATGTGTGTATATGTGTGTATATGTGTGTATATGTGTGTATATGTGTGTATATGTGTGTATATGTGTGTATATGTGTGTATATGTGTGTATATGTGTGTATATGTGTGTATATGTGTGTATATGTGTGTATATGTGTGTATATGTGTGTATATGTGTGTATATGTGTGTATATGTGTGTATGTGTATGTGTGTATGTGTGTATATGTGTGTATATGTGTGTATATGTGTGTATATGTGTGTATATGTGTGTATATGTGTATATGTGTGTATATGTGTGTATATGTGTGTATATGTGTGTATATGTGTGTATATGTGTGTATATGTGTGTATATGTGTGTATATGTGTGTATATGTGTGTATATGTGTGTATATGTGTGTATATGTGTGTATATGTGTGTATATGTGTGTATATGTGTGTATATGTGTGTATATGTGTGTATATGTGTGTATATGTGTGTATATGTGTGTATATGTGTGTATATGTGTGTATATGTGTGTATATGTGTGTATATGTGTGTATATGTGTGTATATGTGTGTATATGTGTGTATATGTGTGTATATGTGTGTATATGTGTGTATGTGTGTATGTGTGTATGTGTGTATATGTGTGTATATGTGTGTATATGTGTGTATATGTGTGTATATGTGTGTATATGTGTGTGTATATGTGTGTATATGTGTGTGTATGTGTGTGTATGTGTGTGTATGTGTGTGTATGTTGTGTATATGTGTGTATATGTGTGTATGTGTGTGTATGTGTGTGTATGTGTGTGTATGTGTGTGTATGTGTGTGTATGTGTGTGTATGTGTGTGTATGTGTGTGTATGTGTGTGTATGTGTGTGATATGTGTGTGTATGTGTGTGTATGTGTGTGTATGTGTGTGTATGTGTGTGTATGTGTGTGTATGTGTGTGTATGTGTGTGTATGTGTGTGTATGTGTGTGTATGTGTGTGTATGTGTGTGTATGTGTGTGTATGTGTGTGTATGTGTGTGTATGTGTGTGTATGTGTGTGTATGTGTGTGTATGTGTGTGTATGTGTGTGTATGTGTGTGTATGTGTGTGTATGTGTGTGTATGTGTGTGTATGTGTGTGTATGTGTGTGTATGTGTGTGTATGTGTGTGTATGTGTGTGTATGTGTGTGTATGTGTGTGTATGTGTGTGTATGTGTGTGTATGTGTGTGTATGTGTGTGTATGTGTGTGTATGTGTGTGTATGTGTGTGTATGTGTGTGTATGTGTGTGTATGTGTGTGTATGTGTGTGTTTGTGTGTGTGTGTGTGTTGTGTGTGTGTGTGTATGTGTGTGTGTGTGTGTGTGTGTGTGTGTGTGTGTGTGTGTGTGTGTGTGTGTGTGTGTGTGTGTGTGTGTGTGTGTGTGTGTGTGTGTGTGTGTGTGTGTGTGTGTGTGTGTGTGTGTGTGTGTGTGTGTGTGTGTGTGTGTGTGTGTGTGTGTGTGTGTGTGTGTGTGTGTGTGTGTGTGTGTGTGTGTGTGTGTGTGTGTGTGTGTGTGGTGTGTGTGTGTGTGTGTGTGTGTGTGTGTGTGTGTGTGTGTGTGTGTGTGTGTGTGTGTGTGTGTGTGTGTGTGTGTGTGTGTGTGTGTGTGTGTGTGTGTGTTGTGTGTGTGTGTGTGTGTGTGTGTGTGTGTGTGTGTGTGTGTGTGTGTGTGTGTGTGTGTGTGTGTGTGTGTGTGTGTGTGTGTGTGTGTGTGTGTGTGTGTGTGTGTGTGTGGTGTGTGTGTGTGTGTGTGTGTGTGTGTGTGTGTGTGTGTGTGTGTGTGTGTGTGTGTGTGTGTGTGTGTGTGTGTGTGTGTGTGTGTGTGTGTGTGTGTGTGTGTGTGTGTGTGTGTGTGTGTGTGTGTGTGTGTGTGTGTGTGTGTGTGTGTGTGTGTGTGTGTGTGTGTGTGTGTGTGTGTGTGTGTGTGTGTGTGTGTGTGTGTGTGTGTGTGTGTGTGTGTGTGTGTGTGTGTGTGTGTGTGTGTGTGTGTGTGTGTGTGTGTGTGTGTGTGTGTGTGTGTGTGTGTGTGTGTGTGTGTGTGTGTGTG
The DNA here is from genome assembly GCA_036785665.1 of Chirona hameri. Taxonomy (NCBI): domain Eukaryota; kingdom Metazoa; phylum Arthropoda; class Thecostraca; order Balanomorpha; family Balanidae; genus Chirona; species Chirona hameri. The sequence goes on from JAXIVJ010000888.1 coordinate 77,418, forward strand.
TGTGTGTGTGTGTGTGTGTGTGTGTGTGTGTGTGTGTGTGTGTGTGTGTGTGTGTGTGTGTGTGTGTGTGTGTGTGTGTGTGTGTGTGTGTGTGTGTGTGTGTGTGTGTGTGTGTGTGTGTGTGTGTGTGTGTGTGTGTGTGTGTGTGTGTGTGTGTGTGTGTGTGTGTGTGTGTGTGTGTGTGTGTGTGTGTGTGTGTGTGTGTGTGTGTGTGTGTGTGTGTGTGTGTGTGTGTGTGTGTGTGTGTGTGGTGTGTGTGTGTGTGTGTGTGTGTGTGTGTGTGTGTGTGTGTGTGTGTGTGTGTGTGTGTGTGTGTGTGTGTGTGTGTGTGTGTGTGTGTGTGTGTGTGTGTGTGTGTGTGTGTGTGTGTGTGTGTGTGTGTGTGTGTGTGTGTGTGTGTGTGTGTGTGTGTGTGTGTGTGTGTGTGTGTGTGTGTGTGTGTGTGTGTGTGTGTGTGTGTGTGTGTGTGTGTGTGTGTGTGTGTGTGTGTGTGTGTGTGGTGTGTGTGTGGTGTGTGTGTGTGTGTGTGTGTGTGTGTGTGTGTGTGTGTGTGTGTGTGTGTGTGTGTGTGTGTGTGTGTGTGTGTGTGTGTGTGTGTGTGTGTGTGTGTGTGTGTGTGTGTGTGTGTGTGTGTGTGTGTGTGTGTGTGTGTGTGTGTGTGTGTGTGTGTGTGTGTGTGTGTGTGTGTGTGTGTGTGTGTGTGTGTGTGTGTGTGTGTGTGTGTGTGTGTGTGTGTGTGTGTGTGCGTAGTGTGCGTAGGTGCGTAGGTGCGTAGGTGCGTAGGTGCGTAGGTGCGTAGGTGCGTAGGTGCGTAGGTGCGTAGGTGCGTAGGTGCGTAGGTGCGTAGGTGCGTAGGTGCGTAGGTGCGTAGGTGCGTAGGTGCGTAGGTGCGTAGGTGCGTAGGTGCGTAGGTGCGTAGGTGCGTAGGTGCGTAGGTGCGTAGGTGCGTAGGTGCGTAGGTGCGTAGGTGCGTAGGTGCGTAGGTGCGTAGGTGCGTAGGTGCGTAGGTGCGTAGGTGCGTAGGTGCGTAGGTGCGTAGGTGCGTAGGTGCGTAGGTGCGTAGGTGCGTAGGTGCGTAGGTGCGTAGGTGCGTAGGTGCGTAGGTGCGTAGGTGCGTAGGTGCGTAGGTGCGTAGGTGCGTAGGTGCGTAGGTGCGTAGGTGCGTAGGTGCGTAGGTGCGTAGGTGCGTAGGTGCGTAGGTGCGTAGGTGCGTAGGTGCGTAGGTGCGTAGGTGCGTAGGTGCGTAGGTGCGTAGGTGCGTAGGTGCGTAGGTGCGTAGGTGCGTAGGTGCGTAGGTGCGTAGGTGCGTAGGTGCGTAGGTGCGTAGGTGCGTAGGTGCGTAGGTGCGTAGGTGCGTAGGTGCGTAGGTGCGTAGGTGCGTAGGTGCGTAGGTGCGTAGGTGCGTAGGTGCGTAGGTGCGTAGGTGCGTAGGTGCGTAGGTGCGTAGGTGCGTAGGTGCGTAGGTTGCGTAGGTGCGTAGGTGCGTAGGTGCGTAGGTGCGTAGGTGCGTAGGTGCGTAGGTGCGTAGGTGCGTAGGTGCGTAGGTGCGTAGGTGCGTAGGTGCGTAGGTGCGTAGGTGCGTAGGTGCGTAGGTGCGTAGGTGCGTAGGTGCGTAGTGTGCGTAGGTGCGTAGGTGCGTAGGTGCGTAGGTGCGTAGGTGCGTAGGTGCGTAGGTGCGTAGGTTGCGTAGGTGCGTAGGTGCGTAGGTGCGTAGGTGCGTAGGTGCGTAGGTGCGTAGGTGCGTAGGTGCGTAGGTGCGTAGGTGCGTAGGTGCGTAGGTGCGTAGGTGCGTAGGTGCGTAGGTGCGTAGGTGCGTAGGTGCGTAGGTGCGTAGGTGCGTAGGTGCGTAGGTGCGTAGGTGCGTAGGTGCGTAGGTGCGTAGGTGCGTAGGTGCGTAGGTGCGTAGGTGCGTAGGTGCGTAGGTGCGTAGGTGCGTAGGTGCGTAGGTGCGTAGGTGCGTAGGTGCGTAGGTGCGTAGGTGCGTAGGTGCGTAGGTGCGTAGGTGCGTAGGTGCGTAGGTGCGTAGGTGCGTAGGTGCGTAGGTGCGTAGGTGCGTAGGTGCGTAGGTGCGTAGGTGCGTAGGTGCGTAGGTGCGTAGGTGCGTAGGTGCGTAGGTGCGTAGGTGCGTAGGTGCGTAGGTGCGTAGGTGCGTAGGTGCGTAGGTGCGTAGGTGCGTAGGTGCGTAGGTGCGTAGGTGCGTAGGTGCGTAGGTGCGTAGGTGCGTAGGTGCGTAGGTGCGTAGGTGCGTAGGTGCGTAGGTGCGTAGGTGCGTAGGTGCGTAGGTGCGTAGGTGCGTAGGTGCGTAGGTGCGTAGGTGCGTAGGTGCGTAGGTGCGTAGGTGCGTAGGTGCGTAGGTGCGTAGGTGCGTAGGTGCGTAGGTGCGTAGGTGCGTAGGTGCGTAGGTGCGTAGGTGCGTAGGTGCGTAGGTGCGTAGGTGCGTAGGTGCGTAGGTGCGTAGGTGCGTAGGTGCGTAGGTGCGTAGGTGCGTAGGTGCGTAGGTGCGTAGGTGCGTAGGTGCGTAGGTGCGTAGGTGCGTAGGTGCGTAGGTGCGTAGGTGCGTAGGTGCGTAGGTGCGTAGGTGCGTAGGTGCGTAGGTGCGTAGGTGCGTAGGTGCGTAGGTGCGTAGGTGCGTAGGTGCGTAGGTGCGTAGGTGCGTAGGTGCGTAGGTGCGTAGGTGCGTAGGTGCGTAGGTGCGTAGGTGCGTAGGTGCGTAGGTGCGTAGGTGCGTAGGTGCGTAGGTGCGTAGGTGCGTAGGTGCGTAGGTGCGTAGGTGCGTAGGTGCGTAGGTGCGTAGGTGCGTAGGTGCGTAGGTGCGTAGGTGCGTAGGTGCCTAGGTGCCTAGGTGCCTAGGTGCCTAGGTGCCTAGGTGCCTAGGTGCCTAGGTGCCTAGGTGCCTAGGTGCCTAGGTGCCTAGGTGCCTAGGTGCCTAGGTGCCTAGGTGCCTAGGTGCGTAGGTGCGTAGGTGCGTAGGTGCGTAGGTGCTTAGGTGCCTAGGTGCCTAGGTGCCTAGGTGCCTAGGTGCCTAGGTGCCTAGGTGCCTAGGTGCCTAGGTGCCTAGGTGCCTAGGTGCCTAGGTGCCTAGGTGCCTAGGTGCCTAGGTGCCTAGGTGCCTAGGTGCCTAGGTGCCTAGGTGCCTAGGTGCCTAGGTGCCTAGGTGCCTAGGTGCCTAGGTGCCTAGGTGCCTAGGTGCCTAGGTGCCTAGGTGCCTAGGTGCCTAGGTGCCTAGGTGCCTAGGTGCCTAGGTGCCTAGGTGCCTAGGTGCCTAGGTGCCTAGGTGCCTAGGTGCCTAGGTGCCTAGGTGCCTAGGTGCCTAGGTGCCTAGGTGCCTAGGTGCCTAGGTGCCTAGGTGCCTAGGTGCCTAGGTGCCTAGGTGCCTAGGTGCCTAGGTGCCTAGGTGCCTAGGTGCCTAGGTGCCTAGGTGCCTAGGTGCCTAGGTGCCTAGGTGCCTAGGTGCCTAGGTGCCTAGGTGCCTAGGTGCCTAGGTGCCTAGGTGCCTAGGTGCCTAGGTGCCTAGGTGCCTAGGTGCCTAGGTGCCTAGGTGCCTAGGTGCCTAGGTGCCTAGGTGCCTAGGTGCCTAGGTGCCTAGGTGCCTAGGTGCCTAGGTGCCTAGGTGCCTAGGTGCCTAGGTGCCTAGGTGCCTAGGTGCCTAGGTGCCTAGGTGCCTAGGTGCCTAGGTGCCTAGGTGCCTAGGTGCCTAGGTGCCTAGGTGCCTAGGTGCCTAGGTGCCTAGGTGCCTAGGTGCCTAGGTGCCTAGGTGCCTAGGTGCCTAGGTGCCTAGGTGCCTAGGTGCCTAGGTGCCTAGGTGCCTAGGTGCCTAGGTGCCTAGGTGCCTAGGTGCCTAGGTGCCTAGGTGCCTAGGTGCCTAGGTGCCTAGGTGCCTAGGTGCCTAGGTGCCTAGGTGCCTAGGTGCCTAGGTGCCTAGGTGCCTAGGTGCCTAGGTGCCTAGGTGCCTAGGTGCCTAGGTGCCTAGGTGCCTAGGTGCCTAGGTGCCTAGGTGCCTAGGTGCCTAGGTGCCTAGGTGCCTAGGTGCCTAGGTGCCTAGGTGCCTAGGTGCCTAGGTGCCTAGGTGCCTAGGTGCCTAGGTGCCTAGGTGCCTAGGTGCGTAGATGCGTAGATGCGTAGATGCGTAGATGCGTAGATGCGTATATGCATATATGCATATATGCAGTATATGCGTATATGCGTATATGCGTATATGTGTATATGTATATATGTATATATGTATATATGTATATATGTATATATGTATATATGTATATATGTATATAGATATAGAGATAGATACATATATATATATATATATATATATATATATATATATATATATATATATATATATATATATATATATATATATATATATATATATATATATATATATATATATATATATATATATATATATATATATATATATATATATATATATATATATATATATATATATATATATATCACCCACTCCACATCATGTCTTTTCGCTTAGCGGATCCCAGCTGAGTCCCTGAACAAGTCGGAAGGGCGTTGCAAAGGTCAGAGGGACCCCCTAGACGATCTGAAGGGACCTTGGGCCTTTCAACAGTAAGAATACAGTTGTACGGGGAATACAACTCAAAATTTGCGCGCCGCTCCGTGGCGCAATTTAACTACAAATTAAATGATATGCGGGTTGGGAAAATCGGCCCGTTTCTCGACGCATTTATGTGTTATGTTACTACTTGCCTAGATAATTGGGCAAAATAGTTCACTTTAACACTTTTTTACCACACTTTTAACCCAATTTGTAACAGGCTCCTGGCTACCCCTATTTGTAACAGGGGGGGGGGGGCGGTTTACGCCCCCCCCCCTGGAGATCTCGAGATCTATCCCGTCCGATTAAAAAAAATGAAACGGCGTTGGGTTCTCCTCAACACGATCTACATTTCTAAAAAATGGATAGGGGGCAACAAGGGGCAAAAAACTACACATTTTAGTGGTATGTGTGATCCAACACAGCTGTCATGTTTATCTACTGATTTTAACACAACCAATGGGAATCGATAGAGATTGAATTGGATATTGATATATGAAGATGGACTTTTGCAAATTCAAAATCAGTGTGCAGGTCACTCAATATTGGGGTGTCGTAAATGCGAAATAAAACTATTTTGTTATGTTTTTTTTTAATAAATGAAATGGTATGTCATTGTGACATTAGACAAAACAGTTATAAATCATATTTTGTGCCATAGGAGGTACCAGGTTAGTGAAAAAGGGAGGTAAAATAGTAAAAAATATTAACCGCAGGCATGTTGCTACCCAGCACTATAAATAAGTTACTGATCGTAGATAGTTCCTTTTTGCATATTGTACTTCATCATAGGCGCATCCAGGATCCAAACTGGGGAGGCGCAAGACCTTTTGATAAGTATATTATCTGCTATTATGATACTAACTAGTCAACAGTGACTATTTCACTTACAACATCAACTCACATTGCTTACCCCCCTTTTTACCCTACCTGGACTCGCCTATTATCTTATCATCGTTCGTAGAGTACCCTGTGGTGCGTGTTCCATCCGAAAACTGCAGTATGTTATGTCATTGTACGCCCATGCCTCTTAGTTTCCTTGCAATAATATGACCCCCTTTCTTCCATTCCTGAGCGCGCCTCAGCAAAAAATGATTGTATTCCCTCTCCTGGCCTCATATGTGCATATGTCATTATAAGTTAACCGTCTATTGCGCCGTAATCGCTGGCTTATCGTCATCACCATGCTAGTCACCCCCCTTTTCAGGTGCCTGAACACGCCCCTGCAACTCTATATGTAATAAATTATGAAAATAATGGAAGAAGAAGTTATCTTTTACATCTTGATAGCTATAAATGCTCCTTACATCGCGCTATTGGCTTCCCGCCAAGCATTGAATACTTCCTGGAACCCCCCCCCCCCTTTCAAGCCCCTGAAACCGCCTCTGCCATGCAATTTTAATGATATCTCATTAATATCAACTAATTTGCACTTGTTGCAATCACCGTAAACCGATGTAACTCCTTCATACTTGAGACAATTAGGAAGAAACCGTGAAGATCGCATTTCCGTATTATCGCCAAATGTCGCCGCCGAACCCTCCCAAAACCGTGCCCTGGAACCGCCTCTGTTCAGGTTAAGAACTCGAAATTTTGACTCCAAATGCGGAGTTCAATTCTAGGAAAAGTTTCAAAATTGAATTGGCCTGCTCCCCGCCGTTCTGGAGATATCTGCGAAAAACATGAGGGGGGGGGGGGGGGAATCCTAATTCCAAGTTGTCTATATATCAATATTCTTAAATTTGTATTCTAATAATATAAAATAAAATATTTATTATAAATATTCCAAGTTGGTATAGCTGATTCCAAATTGGTGTCGCTGGTTCCAAAGTGGTTCCAAATATGGCAGTTTGCTAACTCCAGCTCCTAAAAGTTGGTATGGCCCATGCCATACCTGTCATACTGCATTTTTCATCCTTGTAACGTGCCTTTTCATCCGCTTTTGTTTTGTTTGGGGGGGGGGGGGCTTTCAACGCTTGGGGAAGGGCCCTTTCAACGCTCGGGAAGGGGCCCTTTCGAGGCGCCCCCCCCCCCCTGGACGAAATCCTGGCTACGCGCCTGGTGAGCTGTCTAGCAAAGAGACTGTCCGATATGCCACTGTGTTTTTGTTTACAAAATAATAATTGAGTGCTGCACGTAAGCGTTTAAGCTCGCTTTTAGCTAGCTTAAAGCTGAACAAGTTGAGCATCTTTAGCTAAGCATGTGAATGGGATTAGGTTTCGGCTTTCATTAGCCACCCACCTGACTTGATGACCAGTCTCCAATCTCCATGCGATTTTAGATGCCACCAGTTCTATTCTGCCTTTTAACAATATGTATTTGCCTCCTCCTGACATGACACATTACATGGCCAGCCAATTCACCAGCCTATGAAACATTACATGGCCAGCCAATTCACCAGCCTATGAAACATTACATGGCCAGCCAATTCACGGGCCTTTGTGGAGTGAAATAATAACTAAATAGCACGATAAAAAGGCCGTCAGTGCCACTAGAAACTCATGCGTGAATTTGTATTGCAAAAGTGTCTCCTGTCCTATCACCTATGTCATTGTAACTGGCAACCGTCATAAGCAGTTGCGAACAAATATACATTGGCTGGAGAGTGCTTTAGGAAATTGAATGACGAATAGGCATTTCTCGGAACCTCAAGTCTCGAGGGCCTATTGCAGCGAAAACAATTCTGGCGATCAGTGGGCCGCGTGAAACATTCTCTCCGCGGGCCGGAAGAGTGTCTGGTGGACAGCAGAGCCGGCGCCACTGAGTCAGGGCGCCACTGGCCCACTGCCGGCGCCACTGCAGCGCACACGCACCGTGACGTCACATTTCCGACGCGACGCCAGGCGACACTGTGACGGCGCCGACGGAACTGAGTCTGAGTCAAACACCGGAACTGAGTCAAACACAACAACTGCTGCGAGAGGCTGCTGAAAACGTGGCAGAGATATGATTCAAGCCATCAGTGGTGAAATAAAGCAGACATGCGGCAGTGATGTATGGTGAGTCAGCCACGCAGTGCAGAGCCACGTAACAGTACTGGAGCAGTGGAGAGCCAGGTAACAGTACTGGAGCAGTGCAGAGCCACGTAACAGTACGGGAGCAGTGCAGAGCCACGTAACAGTGATGGAGCAGTGGAGAGCCACGTAACAGTACTGGAGCAGTGGAGAGCCACGTAACAGTACTGGAGCAGTGGAGAGCCACGTAACAGTACTGGAGCAGTGCAGAGCCACGTAACAGTACTGGAGCAGTGGAGAGCCACGTAACAGTACTGGAGCAGTGGAGAGCCACGTAACAGTACTGTAGCAGTGGAGAGCCACGTAACAGTACTGGAGCAGTGCAGAGCCACGTAACAGTACTGGAGCAGTGCAGAGCCACGTAACAGTACTGGAGCAGTGCAGAGCCACGTAACAGTACTGGAGCAGTGCAGAGCCAGGTAACAGTACTGGAGCAGTGCAGAGCCACGTAACAGTACTGGAGCAGTGCAGAGCCACGTAACAGTACTGGAGCAGTGGAGAGCCACGTAACAGTACTGGAGCAGTGCAGAGCCAGGTAACAGTACTGGAGCAGTGCAGAGCCACGTAACAGTACTGGAGCAGTGCAGAGCCACGTAACAGTACTGGAGCAGTGAAGAGCCACGTAACAGTACTGGAGCAGTGCAGAGCCACGTAACAGTACTGGAGCAGTGAAGAGCCACGTAACAGTACTGGAGCAGTGGAGAGCCACGTAACAGTACTGGAGCAGTGGAGAGCCACGTAACAGTACTGGAGCAGTGGAGAGCCACGTAACAGTACTGGAGCAGTGCAGAGCCACGTAACAGTACTGGAGCAGTGCAGAGCCACGTAACAGTACGGGAGCAGTGCAGAGCCACGTAACAGTACTGGAGCAGTGGAGAGCCACGTAACAGTACTGGAGCAGTGGAGAGCCACGTAACAGTACTGGAGCAGTGCAGATCCAGGTAACAGTACTGGAGCAGTGCAGAGCCACGTAACAGTACTGGAGCAGTGCAGAGCCACGTAACAGTACTGGAGCAGTGCAGATCCAGGTAACAGTACTGGAGCAGTGGAGAGCCACGTAACAGTACTGGAGCAGTGCAGAGCCACGTAACAGTACTGGAGCAGTGCAGAGCCACGTAACAGTACTGGAGCAGTGCAGAGCCACGTAACAGTACTGGAGCAGTGCAGAGCCACGTAACAGTACTGGAGCAGTGCAGAGCCACGTAACAGTACTGGAGCAGTGCAGAGCCACGTAACAGTACTGGAGCAGTGGAGAGCCACGTAACAGTACTGGAGCAGCGCAGAGCCACGTAACAGTACTGGAGCAGTGCAGAGCCACGTAACAGTACGGGAGCAGTGCAGAGCCAGGTAACAGTACTGGAGCAGTGCAGAGCCACGTAACAGTACGGGAGCAGTGCAGAGCCAGGTAACAGTACTGGAGCAGTGCAGAGCCACGTAACAGTACTGGAGCAGTGGAGAGCCACGTAACAGTACTGGAGCAGTGGAGAGCCACGTAACAGTACTGGAGCAGTGCAGAGCCACGTAACAGTACTGGAGCAGTGGAGAGCCACGTAACAGTACTGGAGCAGTGCAGAGCCACGTAACAGTACTGGAGCAGTGCAGAGCCACGTAACAGTACTGGAGCAGTGCAGAGCCACGTAACAGTACTGGAGCAGTGGAGAGCCAGGTAACAGTACTGGAGCAGCGCAGAGCCACGTAACAGTACTGGAGCAGTGGAGAGCCACGTAACAGTACTGGAGCAGTGGAGAGCCACGTAACAGTACTGGAGCAGTGCAGAGCCACGTAACAGTGATGGAGCAGTGCAGAGCCAGGTAACAGTACTGGAGCAGTGGAGAGCCACGTAACAGTACTGGAGCAGTGGAGAGCCACGTAACAGTACTGGAGCAGTGGAGAGCCACGTAACAGTACTGGAGCAGTGCAGAGCCACGTAACAGTACTGGAGCAGTGGAGAGCCACGTAACAGTACTGGAGCAGCGCAGAGCCACGTAACAGTACTGGAGCAGTGGAGAGCCACGTAACAGTACTGGAGCAGTGCAGAGCCACGTAACAGTACTGGAGCAGTGGAGAGCCACGTAACAGTACTGGAGCAGTGCAGAGCCACGTAACAGTACTGGAGCAGTGCAGAGCCACGTAACAGTACTGGAGCAGTGGAGAGCCACGTAACAGTACGGGAGCAGTGCAGAGCCACGTAACAGTACGGGAGCAGTGCAGAGCCACGTAACAGTACTGGAGCAGTGCAGAGCCACGTAACAGTACTGGAGCAGTGGAGAGCCACGTAACAGTACTGGAGCAGTGGAGAGCCACGTAACAGTACTGGAGCAGTGCAGAGCCACGTAACAGTACTGGAGCAGTGCAGAGCCACGTAACAGTACTGGAGCAGTGGAGAGCCACGCAACAGTACTGGAGCAGTGGAGAGCCACGTAACAGTACTGGAGCAGTGGAGAGCCAGGTAACAGTACTGGAGCAGTGCAGAGCCACGTAACAGTGATGGAGCAGTGCAGAGCCAGGTAACAGTACTGGAGCAGTGGAGAGCCAGGTAACAGTACTGGAGCAGTGCAGAGCCACGTAACAGTGATGGAGCAGTGCAGAGCCAGGTAACAGTACTGGAGCAGTGGAGAGCCACATAACAGTACTGGAGCAGTGCAGAGCCAGGTAACAGTACTGGAGCAGTGGAGAGCCACGTAACAGTACTGGAGCAGTGCAGAGCCACGTAACAGTACTGGAGCAGTGGAGAGCCACGTAACAGTACTGGAGCAGTGGAGAGCCACGTAACAGTACTGGAGCAGTGCAGAGCCACGTAACAGTACTGGAGCAGTGCAGAGCCACGTAACAGTACTGGAGCAGTGGAGAGCCACGTAACAGTACTGGAGCAGTGGAGAGCCACGTAACAGTACTGGAGCAGTGCAGAGCCACGTAACAGTACTGGAGCAGTGCAGAGCCAGGTAACAGTACTGGAGCAGTGCAGAGCCACACGATCTGCGTTTTACTCAATTCCGCGCTGCTTATTTAATTATCTCTGACCAGGATCGTACACTTTTCGAAAGCACAATTCCTGTGGCCATGTGGGCCAGTAATCGCGGCACGGTGTTCCGGGTGTGGTGAGGCACCCCAGACCCGCTACTGGGTACCGCCGATCCAGCAGGGATCCAGTGATTGCTCACAATCGGAGATCAGCTCGGTGCTGCAGCCGAGGTCGAGGGGTGAGGGCTGAGGGCGACTCGGGTGGTCCCGTCAGACGACCCTCCCCGCGTCCCGGCAGACGTCCCGGTCCCGTCAGACGACCCTCCCCGCGGCGTCCCGACCCGGCCCAATGTGTCACCGGTGCCACCGGTGTCACCGACACTCGGCCGCACGCGATCCTCGCTCTCAGACAGGTCTGTCACGGCACTGGAGCTGCCACAGCCGCGGATACTGGCGGATCCAGCCTCTCTCCGTGGGGGGCATCTTTTTGTGGTAAAAAGGCATCCCCATTTTTTCTCCGCGGATTTGGGCCGGTCACCTTATTGTGGTATTCGAGCTTCAGAAATTCACCTAAAAAAAATGATTTTGTGGATTTTTTTCCGATTTTTTTCTTTTTTCTTTTTGGGGGTCAAAAATACAAAATTCAAAAATCCGAGATGGACATTTTGAAGGAAATGTCATTTTCTTTCTTTTGACGTTTTTTTTTGCAATTTGCTTCAAAACTCTATTATCTACGATTGTTCAAACATTTATCGTTTTTCCACCAAAAAGGCATGACATGACATTAAAACGTCATTATCTCCCAAAATACTACACTAATTTCATTAGAATTTGGTGAAATTGATGCAGCATAAGGTACGGAAAGTTTGACGTTGATATCTGTCATAGTTGTCAAGTTATTGAGAATATCCGGGAGGAGGGCAGATTCTGCCCCCCCCCCCTCCCACGCAGCGGGGCGCGGGTTAAGTGTCACCGGGACTGCTTGAATTGCATCAGGTGCGCTGTTTTGTCTATCATTGAAAGAAAGGGATACATACAAACTTCAAATTCAATCACTCGATAACAAAAACTTTCGTTTTCATGAAGTTTTCTCTTAAGATCATTGTTTTTTTACGTTCAGTGCAGGGTACGCGCGGGGAGGGCATACTTGTATTGAATACCCCTGCCAGATTCCTGTGGGGGAGGGGCAATTTGCCCCTGATGACCCCCCCTGGATCCGTCAGTGCCAGCACTTGCCGCCAAGAAGAGCCTCTGCTAGACACTTAGTGGAATTCATTTTCCCATTTTCCAAATTTGTATAAGCAATTGCGAAAGTTGTGTCATGCCGCAAAGCGGCGCGACATTTTCCAGTTTTTGACCGTGGAAAGCTGGATTTTGACTGCTGCAAAGATCATTTTTACGATTTTACGATAAATTGGGAACGCGCGGGGCGGGGGGGGGGGGGGGGGGTACTCAGGTATTGAATGCCCCCCATATTCCTGTGTGTGTGGGGGGGGGGGGGGCATTTGCCCCTGATGCCCCCTTGATCCGCCAGTGGCCGCGGACACAACAGTACTGGAGCTGCCACAGCTGCGGACACAACAGTACTGGAGCTGCCACAGCTGCGGACACAACAGTACTGGAGTTGCCACAGCTGCGGACACAACAGTAATGGAGCTGCCACAGCTGCGGACACAACGTACTGGAGCTTCCACAGCTGCGGACACAACAGTACTGGAGCTGCCACAGCTGCGGACACAACAGTACTGGAGTCAGGCACGTAGCCAAGGGGAGGGCGGCGGGGGCGGCCGCCCCCCCCCCTCCCCCCCCCCCCCCCCCCCCCCCCCTGGATGCCAGGGGGCCTTTTTTTGCGCGCGAGGGCCCTTTTCGGCGCGCGCAGCGCGCCGAAAAGGGCCGACGAGACCGCGTGAAGCGCGGTATCATAGGCTCTTTAATACACGAAGCGTGGTCTTTAGATAGTTTAGAGGACTTCAGAGGCCCTTTAGGGTCACTAGGGCCCTCTGAAAGACCAGAGGGCCCCTTGGACGTTCAAAAGAGCCCTGTTCATGTCAGAGGGGCCCCTGGCCAGACTGAAAGGGCCCCTGAGCGGGTCAGAGGGCCCCCTGAGCGCGTCGAATGGGCCCCCTGAACACGTCGAATGGGCCCCTAGCCAGCACAGAGGGGCCCCTGGGCAGGTTGAGAGGCCCCTGAGCATGTCGACAGGGCGACAAAGCGGCCAGCGCAGTCCTTTTCCAGGTCATAAGGGCCCCTGAGCAGGTTGGAGGGCCCCTGTACAGACCAGAGGGCCCCTGGGAAGTTAAGAGGGCCCCTGTGCAGGTCAGAGGGGCCCTGTTCGGAACGAAAGGGCCCCTAGGTGGGTCAGAAGGGCCCCTGACCATCCGAATGAGCCTCTAGCCAGCACGGAGGGGCCCCAGGGCAGGTGGGAGGGCCCTCGGAGCATGTCGCAAGGCGACAAAGCAGCCAGCGCAGTCCCTTGCTAGGTCGGAAGGGCCCCTTAGAAGGTTAAAGGGCCCCTGGAGAGACCATAGGGCCCCTGGAAAGTTAAAAGGACCCCTGCGCAGATCGGAGGGGCCCCTGACCAGACCGAAAGGACCCCTGGACGGGTAAGAAGGGCCACTGAACATGCCGAAGTGGTCCCTGGCCAGCACGGAGGGGCTCCAGGGCAGGTCGGAGGGCCCCTTGAGCATGTCGGCAGGGCGACAAAGCAGCCAGCGCAGGCCGACCAGAAGAGTTCCTGGGCCGATCGGAGGGGCTCCTGGACAAGTCAGAGGGGCCCCTGGCCAGACCGAAAGGGTCCCTGGGCCGGTCAGAAGGCCCCTTGAACATGCCGGATGAGTTCCTAGCCATACTGGAGGGGCCCTGGGCAGGTCGGAGAGACCCCTGAGAAGGGGCGGCGGTTTGCGGGGGCAGGGTACCCAAAATTCCCCCCAGTCGAAAATCCTGGGGGCAAAGGGTAGTTGCCCCCCCCCCCAGATTTTAACCTGCTCAATCTGGGGGCAACATAACCCTTCCCCTCCCCAGGATTTTCATTTGAGGGGGGGGGGGGAGGGTACCCTGCGCCCCGCAATCCGGCGCCCCTGCCCCTGAGTATGTCGGCAGGGCGACAAAGCAGCCAGTGCAGTCCCTGACCAGGTCGGAAGGACCCCTGAACAGGCCGAATGGGCCCCTTGACACACAAGGGGGGGCTTCTTGGAAGGTCAGAGGAGTCTCTGGTGAGACCGGAAGAGTCAAAGCACGTAGAGATCCCAGATGAAGATTAAAACAAGGAGGACTTAATCCACAATACAAATATTAAAAGCGGAGCTTTCGGGTATATTGTAACACCCTTCGTCAGGGTGCTACAATATGCCCGAAAGTTCCGATTTTATTTTTTCCTGTAGAGTAAGCCCTCTATGTATTATATATATCACCCACTCCATATCATGTCTTTTCCTTTCGCGGATCCCAGATGAGTCCCTGAACAGGTCGGAAGGGCGTAGAAAAGGTCAGAGGGCCCCTAGACGATCTGAAGGGACCTTGGGCATTTCAACAGTAAGAATACAGTTGTACAGGGAATAAAACTCACAATTTTCGCGCCGCTCCGCGGCGCAATTTAACTACAAATTCAATTATATGCGGGTTAGGAAAAAAATCGGTCAGTTTCTCGACGCATTTATGTGTTATGTTGCTACTTTCCTATATTATTGGGTAAAATAGTTCACTTTAGCACTTTTCCCCCCGCACTTTTAAACGCACCATATAGCAATTGTAGAGGTACGCACCATACGCAATGCGACGCATTGATGAGAAACCAACCCAGGGCAAAATACTCAAAAATTTCGCGCCGCTCCGCGGCGCAATTTGTTTAAGAGTTCCAGCTCTTGAGCTTAACAAAAATATTCCAAGTTGGTATAGCTGATTCCAAATTCGTGTCGCTGGTTCCAAAGTTGATGTGGCAGTTTGCTAACTCAAGCTCCTAAACGTTGGTATGGCCCATGCCATACCTGCCATACTGCATTTTCCAGCCTTATAACGTGCCTTTTCATGCGTTTTTTTTTTGGGGGGGGGGGCCTTTCAACGTTTGAGAAGGGGCCCTTTCAACGCTCGGGAAGGGCCCTTTCGAGGCGTCGCCCCCCCCCCCCCCCTGGACGAAATCCTGGCTACGTGCCTGACTGGAGTTGCCACAGCTGCGGACACAACAGTACTGGAGCTGCCACAGCTGCGAACACAACAGTACTGGAGCTGCCACAGCTGCGGACACAACAGTACTGGAGCTGCCACAGCTGCGGACACAACAGTACTGGAGCTGCCACAGCTGCGGACACAACAGTATTGGAGCTGCCACAGCTACGGACACAACAATACTGGAGCTGCCACAACTGCGGACACAACAGTACTGGAGCTGCCACAGCTGCGGACACAACAGTACTGGAGCTGCCACAGCTGCGGACACAACAGTACTGGAGTTGCCACAGCTGCGAACACAACAGTAATGGAGCTGCCACAGCTGCGGACACAACAGTACTGGAGCTGCCACAGCTGCGGACACAACAGTACTGAAGCTGCCACAGCTGCGGACACAACAGTACTGGAGCTGCCACAGCTGCGGACACAACAGTACTGGAGCTGCCACAGCTGCGGACACAACAGTACTGAAGCTGCCACAGCTGCGGACACAACAGTACTGGAGCTGCCACAGCTGCGGACACAACAGTACTGGAGCTGCCACAGCTGCGGACACAACAGTACTGGAACTGCCACAGCTGCGAACACAACAGTACTGGAGCTGCCACAGCTGCGGACACAACAGTACTGGAGCTGCCACAGCTGCGGACACGACAGTACTGAAGCTGCCACAGCTGCGGACACAACAGTACTGGAGCTGCCACAGCTGCGGACACAACAGTACTGGAGCTGCCACAGCTGCGGACACAACAGTACTGGAACTGCCACAGCTGCGAACACAACAGTACTGGAGCTGCCACAGCTGCGGACACAACAGTACTGGAGCTGCCACAGCTGCGGACACGACAGTACTGGAGCTGCCACAGCTGCGGACACAACAATACTGGAGCTGCCACAGCTGCGGACACAACAGTACTGGAGCTGCCACAGCTGCGGACACAACAGTACTGGAGCTGTCATAGCTGCGGACACAATAATACTGGAGCTGCCACAGCTGCGGACACAACAGTACTGGAGCTGCCACAGCTGTGGACACAACAATACTGGAGCTGCCACAGCCGCGGACACAACATTACTGGAGCTGCCACAGCTGCGGACACAACAGTAATGTAGCTGCCACAGCTGCGGACACAACAGTAATGGAGCTGCCACAGCTGCGGACACAACAATACTGGAGCTGCCACAGCTGCGGACACAACAGTACTGGATCTGCCAAAACCGCGGACACAACAGTACTGGAGCTGCCAAAACCGCGGACACAACAGTACTGGAGCTGCCAAAGCCGCGGACACAACAGTACTAGAGCTGCCACAGCCGCAGACACAACAGTACTGGAGCTGCCAAAGCCGCGGAGAAAACAGTACTGGAGCTGCCAAACCCGCGATCACAACCGTACTGGAGCTGCCAAAGCCGCGGAGAAAACAGTACTGGAGCTGCCAAACCCGCGATCACAACCGTACTGGAGCTGCCAAAGCCGCGGACACAACAGTACTGGAGCTGCCAAACCCGCGATCACAACCGTACTGGAGCTGCCAAAGCCGCGGACACAACAGTACTGGAGCTGCCAAAGCCGCGGACACAACAGTACTGGAGCTGCCAAAGCCGCGGACACAATAGTACTGGAGCTGCCACAGCTGCGGACACAACAGTACTGGAGCTGCCACAGCTGCGGACACAACAGTACTGGAGCTGCCACAGCTGCGGACACAACAGTACTGGAGCTGCCACAGCTGCGGGCACAACAGTACTGGAGCTGCCACAGCTGCGGACACAACAGTACTGGAGCTGCCACAGCTGCGGACACAACAGTACTGGAGCTGCCGCAGCTGCGGACACAAGAGTACTGGAGCTGCCACAGCTGCGGACACAACAATACTGGAGCTGCCACAGCTGCGGACACAACAGTACTGGAGCTGCCACAGCTGCGGACACAACAGTACTGGAGCTGCCACAGCTGCGGACACAACAGTAATGGAGCTGCCACAGCTGCGGACACAATAGTACTGGAGCTGCCACAGCTGCGGACACAACAGTACTGGAGCTGCCACAGCTGCGGACACAACAGTACTGGAGCTGCCACAGCTGCGGACACAACAGTACTGGAGCTGCCACATATGCGGACACAACAATACTGGAGCTGCCACAGCTGCGGACACAACAGTACTGGAGCTGCCACAGCTGCGGACACAACAGTACTGGAGCTGCCACAGCTGCGGACACAACAGTACTGGAGCTGCCACAGCTGCGGACACAACAGTACTGGAGCTGCCACAGATGCGGACACAACAGTACTGGAGCTGCCACAGCTGCGGACACAACAGTACTGGAGCTGCCACAGCTGCGGACACAACAATACTGGAGCTGCCACAGCTGCGGACACAACAGTACTGGAGCTGCCACAGCCGCGGACACAACAGTACTGGAGCTGCCACAGCTGCGGACACAACAGTACTGAAGTTGCCACAGCTGCGGACACAACAGTAATGGAGCTGCCACAGCTGCGGACACACCAGTACTGGAGCTGTCACAGCTGCGGACACAATAGTACTGGAGCTGCCACAGCTGCGGACACAACAGTACTGGAGCTGCCACAGCCGCGGACACAACAGTACTGGAGCTGCCACAGCTGCGGACACAACAGTACTGGAGCTGCCACAGCTGCGGACACAACAGTACTGGACAGGGGCATCGCCACGGATTTTTAAGTGTGTGTGTGTGTGGGGGGGGGGGGGGACGAAGTGCCGAATGAACCATCAGTACGGTTCGAGATAATATGAAGAAAAATCCATATTTACCTTATAATTTGTACTTAGCAACGCAATTTTTGGTTGTATGCACCAGGGTTTGCCTATTTAGTATTACAACAGGTGATAGGTGAAAAACAATAACTTCTTCGGAAATCTTCATGATATAGATTGTTCAAACGACTCTATATTCGATAGGCAGTAGGCACTGCCAGGCGATTCGCTCATCGCTGCTTGGGATACATATCCTAGTTATTCGTTAGAGAGCTATTTCATACTGATTATAAGAAGTGGCAGCCACCTGTCCGTCTGTCCGTTCGGATGTCACCCGATTGATTAATAACTCCACGCACCTTGCAGTCAAAACCGTGAAATTTGGCATGTTAGTAGGGATGAAGGGTCACACTATCGTATGCAAATTTTGCGTCGATCCATGATCGCAATAGACTGCAATTCTAATTATTATTAATATGCAGTGAATATCAGAACTTATAGGAGCCACCCGGCTGCCACCGGACTGGCTTTTTGTTTTCGGGAGACCTGGCTCAGTGGTCATGGGGGTCGGTGGTGTTTTTTTGTTTGATAAATTTAGGAGGTCGGTGGTGCGATACTTAAGGAAACATCCCAGACGTGTTTGCCTATCTTCTTCATACGCTCAACGCATCTCACTGTTCTGCATGCTGGCCGACCCGGGCTGCCCGTAACTGTACCAGGAGGACGGATCGCTCCGGAACCGGTGACTGCCGCCGGCTCGTTGTGCGGGGTAGTCGTTTGTGGACGGCTGGCCGAGACGGATGCGGATGAAGTAACTCATGTACTTGGAGTAATGGATGAAGTAGTTATTCGAAACTACCTCGGTTTGCAAACTTTGCACGCATTTGGGTAGAACTTAAACGAAACGGCTTGCATATTTTATTTGTTAAATTTAGTCCGAATCTTATGAATGGAGAGATTTCCGAGGTCAGGACCCGGCATAAACAGTCTGATTACCAAGCGGAGCGAGGTCTTCCGTCAACGGGGGGGGGGGGGGGGATCTACGTGAGAGCCCGACCGTAGCCATGGTTTTCAGAAGCTTATTTCTTGGCAGCTATTCGGCCGAAGTGACTGAAAACTTGCACACATAAACGTTCATGTAAAACCATCCGCCATTGTTTCCTTTCAGCAAGCACAAAGTATGCCTAAACAACAAATAGGGCACATCAACGTATATATATGACATTTTTTCTGCTATTTTTTTTTTTTTTTTCTTCAATATGACATTTTTTCTGCTACCGAAATTTCATTTAAATTCCTGCCAACTTCCCTCAAGGAAAGTAAAAATATCGTTCTGATCCCTTCCATTCTTCAATTGCACTGATACCTTTTCCAAATGTTTTTTTAATGATATTGAAACCTGCAATATTTCCGAAAAAAGTATGTTTTTATGTCTCCAAAACTCATTAAAGGAAATAGTTCACCTTGTAATTTTATTACCAAACACGATTTGATTATATTTGTTAATACAATGTATTTTTATATTGTCAAAAATGGCCTTATATCGCGCCGATGCAGGACATAAGGTCGTAAATTTGTATTGTTTATCAAAACTATATGCATACTCTCTGAGTCAGAGTCCTGACGTCACGCGAATGTAAACAATGGTTCAACCAATCAGATTCGAAAGTAGTCGCGTAAGGATAGACTCGCATTGGAGATGTGCCAACCGGCGGCCGGCGTTCGCTTGCTAGCACCAGCTGCAAGCTGATTGGCTGATGGTATAGCCTCTGCCCGGGCTAAAACCAGTACAGCATTCTTTCGCCAGCACCGCATTCCTTCGACAAAAAATCAAATATATTCGGCTGGAAAGTCTTTTCAGTCAAGAAAACTTGCAGATAGGGGTTTCCCAACACTGGCTACAAAACTGCTATCTCAGTTTAAAACTAATGTTGAAGGTGAACTATTTCCTTTAAGACCGAGTCAACATTTTGTCCGAGTCTTCTCAAGCACTTCTCCACAGGGCTGCGGAGTCGATCGGTTATCAGATAACTCTCCGACTCCGACTCCGACTCCGAAATCGACTCCGGTCTTTAATTAACTGAAACTATTTTCACCAGGCACAAAAAGAAACCACCCGCAATACAATATTTCCCATTTTAAGATTAGAGTTCATCCAATGGAAATATAGTAGTTAATGAAATAGATAGACATTGTCTGACCATAACATTCGATTTTAAAATTCCGAAAGCTAAAAATAGGAGTCAGGTCTTGTGACAACCCTGCAAACCACATTGATATTAAATGGAATGTTTCACCTTTCTGAAAGTTGTCAAATATATGCTGGTTGTAGTCGAAAATTGAAGTAAGTGCTGTTGAAAACGACGGTGATATCTTTTCTCTCGAAAAGTCACTTAACTTTATACAAATTAAGTTTTTAAGTTTGGGATGATGACGTCATTATTGAGCCATAGACCGCGCTGATTGGATGACAAAGTGAGATTGGCGGAAAAAGTCGCTGTCAGCCAATCAGCGGCAGCACTAGCATAGACCCCATTTTGCAAACTATACATTAAATTGCTTAAAAAACGGCTAAGTATGGGGGAAAATTACCTTAGTATTTTCGACATTTCAATAACGGCCAAAGATAATGGCTATCTCAGTTCAAAACCAATACAAAGGTGAAACATTCCCTTTAAAAAATCACTAAATGTTATAGTTAATTAATTTTACAACGTTTAACTCGCCTCAGAAAGCTATATGTATGCACCTTCAATCGTGTTTTCTGCAAATTGATTTATCGTGATCGTTGGTTAAATTCCTCGGGATGGCATTTCGTATCTGCATCCGACGACACACCCCAGGTTTGATTTCGCCCACCGTGGTGCACACCTCATGATTGAAGATCATCAAATGGCAAGGGGATCAAAGCAAACAAAGCCGAAGGGACATTATTTGTTTGTCCTCGCCACCGATCGTCACCGGACTTGGTTCGCTAAAATGCACCCAAAAATAATTTGCCCATGCGCTGCCCATGACTGACAGCCGGAGTCGGAGTCGGCAAAATTTTACCGACTCCAACTCCGACTCCGACTCCGATTACGACTGAATCCGCAGCCCTGCTTCTAGCAGTGAACGGTCTAGTAATATGTGTTTCAGTCATGATGTTTATATGTGATGTAATATATGTTTGATGATGTATTATATGTTTCAGTGTGCATGTGCTCGGTTAGCTCGACACGCACTAAACGTACTAATTAAATATGATATTTAAGTCGTTACTAAAAGCTCGTATGTTAAAGTCGTGAGCAATACGCATTCCTTAGGTAAACCAGTTGATGTCTCTCGCAGGTGACATGGTGATTATCATTAATCGTGTTAGAAAGAACGCCAGCTATCAGGGAAAAAAAACGTTTTAGGGCATCTCGAACGTTCTTAAAACATGTTTCAAGGGCAGCTTAAGACAAGCTAAGTGGCTAACATAAAGCTGAAGTGACTGCAACTCAGCAACTCAGGTATTAGAACAACGCACTGTTGTCAAGAACAACGGATGTGAAGTCAAGCGCTCAACCACTCTGCTTGACAATGCCTGCTGTTCCTTTATCTAATCATTGAAAGCCCGGGTGAACAGGTAGTCTATGATGCCTGCGTCGTGTCCGCTGGGACATGTGATGTGTCCGAGAATGCAATTGGAGTATATTCGTATCTCTGTTTATATTGGACTCGGACTGCTTGCTAACGATAAGATTGCATGTATGCATTCACTTTGCAACTGGATACTCTTATTTACAATGCAAGGCTAGTTGATAGATTAGCTTAACTCATGCAATGGAACTAATGGAGGAAAGGAATGAGTTGTCGATACGGGAGTCGATGTAGATTACTTTGAAGACCTATTCACGGTCGGCATGCCATGACCTGGTCAGGTTCCGTTTCAGAGATCTGGGAATGAAATAATTCACATCACAACAGGTTTACTCGAGCATTAACCCTCGCCAGTGCAGGGTCCGATATCCACGTGACCGAGCAGGGGGGAGGGGGGGGGGGGGATACGACCCCCTGGGGTTTCGCCCCGAATTGAGCTAGAGCCTCGATTAAAAAACAAGCGTGTTTCTTGTGATGAGAGGAATCCGTTGACACCCGATTTGAAGGTCCTGGGTCATTAGCAGGGGCGGCGCCGTAGGGGGGGGGGGAGGGGAGGGGGACTGGGGGACACCGTCCCCCCAGTCCTCAGACTGGGGGGATTATCCCTCCCCCGCCAGTTTTGGACAATCCCCCCAGCCGTTTATCTACACTGCTTGCAAATCGCAATTATTGCAATTTTTAGAAAACGGGAGAAAAGAAAACCGGCACGCTTCTCTGAAGGCGTGGACGCTCCAACGGACATTAACGTTCACGAGTACCTCCGACAAGAGCTTGACATGGTACTGTAGATGAAGCATGTGCTCAGCTGGAGCAGCGCTTCGACCAGGACCGTGTAAAGGAGCACGCAAAGATAGAGAACCTTCTTTTGGGGCGGCACGATGCAGTTAGCGTGGCTGACCAGCTAGAAAACAGTTCTTGGGCCGCAGATCTGTTCGCGGCCGATCTGCCCCCCCCCCCCCCCCCAGCTGCAAGTGGTGTTGCGGGAAAGAAGATCAGCCTTCCTGAGCGAAGCCATCGAGACTATCATGAAGATGCCGGAAAGCACAAGAGAAATGTTTCCCGAGGTGGTCAAGCTGGTGCGGCTGCTGCTGACACTGCCTGCAAGTTCCGCGACGGCAGAACGGAGCTTCAGCGCGCTGCTTCGCCTCAAAACTTGGCTCCGCTCGACTATGTGCCAAGTGCGGCTCAACTCTGTGGCCATTTGCCACGTCCATCGAAGTCGGGTGGAAAGAGTGGACCCAGCCCGAGTAGCGGCTCAGTTCGTCATCCTGAATGCCCGCCGGGAAAGGGTGTTCGGGCACAAGTAAAGCGGTGAATGTGTAAAACGCGTGTAAAGCGGTGA
Organism: Chirona hameri; assembly: GCA_036785665.1. NCBI lineage: Eukaryota > Metazoa > Arthropoda > Thecostraca > Balanomorpha > Balanidae > Chirona > Chirona hameri. The sequence continues at coordinate 99,831 of JAXIVJ010000888.1, forward strand.
ACGTGTAAAACGTGTACAGCGGTGAATGTGTAGAACGTGTAAAGCGGTGAACATGTAGAACGCGTACAGCAGTGAACACTGGACGTGTAGAACGTGTGCAGCGTGCAGTGTCGCATGAAAATACATGTGTAAGCTATGCTGTTTTTGATTTTAAACGCCATGCATACAATTGGTTCTTTGAACGGTTTTATGGGGGGGGGGGGGGCGCAGACGTGAGCCACTGATGTGTTGTCAACGTTATCAAACGCGCTAAAGAAAGTAAAGTAAAGGCTCTGTAAGACATAAGCCCCGTGTACATAGCAATTTCAAAATAGTGGAACATTGTCCACTAATTGTAAAACATCTTCCATTAAGCTCGTTTGAGTAGCTATCACCACTACACCAGACTGAGATTTGATCCAATTTGCTCAAACATGGTGTAAGAGTGATCTTGGTTCCTTTTAATTCGAAATCGTGCTTTATAAGTACTGTTAACAGCACAAACATCCAGAGCGGAGTATTTTTTCTTCCGACATTCTGACCTTCATTTGGTAGCGTAGCAGCTTTTGCGAAGACTGCTACGCTTCCATATGCGCAACCGATTTACTTTTTTCCGACGGCAGTTGCCGCTTTTTCGCGAATAAGAACTAGAGCTGCAATATCTCCGGAAAGTATCATACCGGTACCATACAACAACACAACCAATAACACCATGTTCCACCAATATACCGGCGCTGTGATTAGTATTTTGTCGCACATATGTTCGCATGCCGCATAGTACCTGCCGCAGGCATCTAAGAAGTGGTCGCGGTGCCTAAAAATGACCCGCTGTGTCGTGCACTGTACCGTAAGTCATGCAGCTCGAAGCGTGGGAGGAGTTTATTTTAGCCAAGTTAGCGGGCACTTATTTTCGCGACCAGCACCTGACGTGAATTCTATATAATACCACGGAAACAATACCAACAAAGGCAATACCTAGGCTGCAACAACCATACGACCAATGTGATACATAACAGCAGACGGTAAATTGACGCACTGGCGCCGTAATTGTGATCAAGTGATGGTGAAAGAAACCTTCACGCTCCACTATTAGTGGACAATGTTCCACTGTTTTGAAACTGCTATGTAAACGAGGCTATTGATGGAAAGACCACAATTGTTTTGGCTCTACCATTCGTCCCCCCTTCCCGCTAGCGGATCCAGGGGGGGCAAAGTGGTCATGGCCCCCCAAACGCCTGAAATGGGCGCAATATTGACACATTTCCTGATGTAGAAGAAAATATAAGCAACTATTACTAAGGAAACTTTGTTTTAAATCAGCTATCAATGCATAAGCAAGCGAAATCCGATGAGTTTTCAGAATTGTGTGACTTTTTATAATTGGGCCCCCCAAACCACCCGTGGGCCCCCTCCAAACCACCGTTCTGGATCCGCCAATGTCCCCCCCCCCCCCCAGTTAAAAATCCGTGATGCCGCCCCTGGTCATTAGGTGACCTCAGAGGTCATTTAAATAACCCAGATGTCATCCAAATCGTGCATGTGTAGAGAGATTGAATTATAATCGAGCTAGAGTCATGAATGAAAATGCAGCACATTTCTTGGCGTTAGAGGAACGCATTTCCCTGATCCCTGTTGCCCTTTGACCTGATTTGACCTTTGACCATTTATCTAATAGTATCGCTATTAGATATCCGCATTCATGCTTGTCCAACACAGACTGCTGTTTTGTGTTTATCTACAGTTGGTAGAAATCTGCAAAGCATACTTGGCCGTGAAAAGTTCTTAAGTCCACGGGAGGTCAGAAGGTCATCTCAGGTCATCGGAGGTCAGTGACCTCGGTTAACCTGTGAAGGAGCATGACCACAGTGGAACATATAATTATGTAAAATGGATGCAAACTTGAAATTAGCGTCACAAAATGTTCTAGAAACTGCCAGAGGCCAAACAAGTAATCTCAGGTCATCGGAGGTCATGATCTCAGTGGAAACCATAAATGTCACCTGTTAACACCTGTGCATATGCTCCTGAACAGCACACACTCGGAAAGTGCACAAGTTACAAGCATCGACACTACGGGACGACGCCAGTTGTGCCTGACATGACCTTGAGAAACAGGTCATAGGTCACGGGTCATGCAGTATAGAAGTTTGCAATTTTCAAAGTATGTGTTAAATTGTTCAAAAGTAGGGCACTGAAAGTTTCATTGCAATCGGTTGATAAATACGCGAATTATTCCCGAGAAGAAAAAAAAAACGAGGGGTTGTATTCACCCCGCCCCTGCACTGGCGAGGGTTAGTTAACCCGGCATTGACTGGGGTCTGAGCAGAACGCCACTGACTGGGGTCTGAGCAGAACGCCACTGACTGGGGTCTGAGCAGAACGCCACTGACTGGGGTCTGAGCAGAACGCCATTGACTGGGGTCTGAGCAGAACGCCACTGACTGGGGTCTGAGCAGAACGCCACTGACTGGGGTCTGAGCAGAACGCCACTGACTGGGGTCTGAGCAGAACGCCACTGACTGGGGTCTGAGCAGAACGCCATTGACTGGGGTCTGAGCAGAACGCCACTGACTGGGGTCTGAGCAGAACGCCACTGACTGGGGTCTGAGCAGAACGCCACTGACTGGGGTCTGAGCAGAACGCCACTGACTGGGGTCTGAGCAGAACGCCATTGACTGGGGTCTGAGCAGAACGCCACTGACTGGGGTCTGAGCAGAACGCCACTGACTGGGGTCTGAGCAGAACGCCACTGACTGGGGTCTGAGCAGAACGCCATTGACTGGGGTCTGAGCAGAACGCCATTGACTGGGGTCTGAGCAGAACGCCACTGACTGGGGTCTGAGCAGAACGCCACTGACTGGGGTCTGAGCAGAACGCCATTGACTGGGGTCTGAGCAGAACGCCACTGACTGGGGTCTGAGCAGAACGCCATTGACTGGGGTCTGAGCAGAACGCCATTGACTGGGGTCTGAGCAGAACGCCACTGACTGGGGTCTGAGCAGAACGCCACTGACTGGGGTCTGAGCAGAACGCCATTGACTGGGGTCTGAGCAGAACGCCACTGACTGGGGTCTGAGCAGAACGCCATTGACTGGGGTCTGAGCAGAACGCCATTGACTGGGGTCTGAGCAGAACGCCATTGACTGGGGTCTGAGCAGAACGCCATTGACTGGGGTCTGAGCAGAACGCCATTGACTGGGGTCTGAGCAGAACGCCACTGACTGGGGTCTGAGCAGAACGCCATTGACTGGGGTCTGAGCAGAACGCCATTGACTGGGGTCTGAGCAGAACGCCATTGACTGGGGTCTGAGCAGAACGCCATTGACTGGGGTCTGAGCAGAACGCCATTGACTGGGGTCTGAGCAGAACGCCATTGACTGGGGTCTGAGCAGAACGCCACTGACTGGGGTCTGAGCAGAACGCCATTGACTGGGGTCTGAGCAGAACGCCATTGACTGGGGTCTGAGCAGAACGCCATTGACTGGGGTCTGAGCAGAACGCCATTGACTGGGGTCTGAGCAGAACGCCATTGACTGGGGTCTGAGCAGAACGCCATTGACTGGGGTCTGAGCAGAACGCCACTGACTGGGGTCTGAGCAGAACGCCATTGACTGGGGTCTGAGCAGAACGCCATTGACTGGGGTCTGAGCAGAACGCCATTGACTGGGGTCTGAGCAGAACGCCACTGACTGGGGTCTGAGCAGAACGCCATTGACTGGGGTCTGAGCAGAACGCCACTGACTGGGGTCTGAGCAGAACGCCATTGACTGGGGTCTGAGCAGAACGCCATTGACTGGGGTCTGAGCAGAACGCCACTGACTGGGGTCTGAGCAGAACGCCACTGACTGGGGTCTGAGCAGAACGCCATTGACTGGGGTCTGAGCAGAACGCCATTGACTGGGGTCTGAGCAGAACGCCATTGACTGGGGTCTGAGCAGAACGCCATTGACTGGGGTCTGAGCAGAACGCCATTGACTGGGGTCTGAGCAGAACGCCATTGACTGGGGTCTGAGCAGAACGCCATTGACTGGGGTCTGAGCAGAACGCCACTGACTGGGGTCTGAGCAGAACGCCATTGACTGGGGTCTGAGCAGAACGCCATTGACTGGGGTCTGAGCAGAACGCCATTGACTGGGGTCAGCAGAACGCCACTGACTGGGGTCTGAGCAGAACGCCATTGACTGGGGTCTGAGCAGAACGCCATTGACTGGGGTCTGAGCAGAACGCCATTGACTGGGGTCTGAGCAGAACGCCACTGACTGGGGTCTGAGCAGAACGCCATTGACTGGGGTCAGCAGAACGCCACTGACTGGGGTCTGAGCAGAACGCCATTGACTGGGGTCTGAGCAGAACGCCATTGACTGGGGTCTGAGCAGAACGCCATTGACTGGGGTCTGAGCAGAACGCCACTGACTGGGGTCTGAGCAGAACGCCATTGACTGGGGTCTGAGCAGAACGCCATTGACTGGGGTCTGAGCAGAACGCCATTGACTGGGGTCTGAGCAGAACGCCACTGACTGGGGTCTGAGCAGAACGCCATTGACTGGGGTCTGAGCAGAACGCCATTGACTGGGGTCTGAGCAGAACGCCACTGACTGGGGTCTGAGCAGAACGCCATTAACTGGGGTCTGAGCAGAACGCCATTGACTGGGGTCTGAGCAGAACGCCATTGACTGGGGTCTGAGCAGAACGCCATTGACTGGGGTCTGAGCAGAACGCCATTGACTGGGGTCTGAGCAGAACGCCATTGACTGGGGTCTGAGCAGAACGCCATTGACTGGGGTCTGAGCAGAACGCCATTGACTGGGGTCTGAGCAGAACGCCATTGACTGGGGTCTGAGCAGAACGCCATTGACTGGGGTCTGAGCAGAACGCCATTGACTGGGGTCTGAGCAGAACGCCATTGACTGGGGTCTGAGCAGAACGCCATTGACTGGGGTCTGAGCAGAACGCCATTGACTGGGGGGGGGGGGGGGGGGGGAGTTAAACGCCCCCCTGGTTATCTTCCGAACCAATGATCGCAGCGAGACGCGCAAGACGGCATTCGATAGCTCTCAATGAGACGAATCTAAACCATGCTCAAAAATGTCAAAGTGAGGTCACGGTCAGGTCAAAGGTCAAAATCAGCGTATTTAAGTTTATGGGCCATACTTTCCATCAAAAGCCTTCGATTGCGACCAGTTTCACCCAAAGTGCTGCCAAAGGTATGAGTACGAGCGAGCGCGAAGCGCTCGCTCGTCTTTCCGTGGTATATGGGAAACAAAATCTGAATATGAGCGGCCCGACCCGACCCGACCCGGCCCGTGGCGACGCTTTTGACAAGCTAATGTTTCTGCAACCGCACGTCCGATTGACAAGCGGGCTTCTTTGCTGAGCAGCCCCATCCAACCTACCCTGTTTGAGACCAGTGCCGACTCACGTGGGTGACTACCACTGCGCGTGGCGCGTGCCGCGTGAGGGGTGTTGGAAGGTGTTCCCTCGCAATAACTCCGCAACGGCTGAGCCGATTGTATTCAAATTTAGTGTGTGGTTAGAGACCCCTCCGCCGCCACTTTCCCACAAGTTATTGGCGGGGTGCCTCTGCACGTGCGCACGTGCACACCCTTCTTCTTTATCTCAGGAACGGCTGAGCCGATTGTGTTCAAATTTGGTGTGTGGTTAGGAATCCATAAGCCGACACTTTCCCACAAGTCAGGGATGGGATGCCTCTGCACGTGCGCACGTGCACACCCCTATTATATATATATGTATATATATATATATATATATATATATATATATATATATATATATATATATATATATATATATATATATATATATATATATATATATATATATATATATATATATATATATATATATATATATATATATATATATATATATATATATATATATATATATATATATATATATATATATATATATATATATATATATATATATATATATATATATATATATATCAGGAACGGCTGAGCCGATTGTGTTCAAATTTTGTGCGTGGTTAGGAACCTCTCAGCCGCCACTTTCCCACAAGTCAGGGGTGGGGTGCTTCTGTACGTGCGCACGTGCGCACCTTTTTTTTAATCTCAGAAACTACTTGCCCAATGGAGTTGAAATTCACCATACATTTTATTTGCGCTCGCTCGTTCATCGCCAACTTCGGCGTCTTACTGGTACATATCCGCATGAGCTAAAGTGAGATTGTTGGCCAAGGTCAAGGTCAGGTCATAAAAGGTCACTATGCTAAAAATATCTACGAAAGTCATGCAACACATGTTTTATGAGTTATTTTCCACGTATAATTCGATAATGATAGTCAGTTTACCACCTGACTTCATTTACGTGAAGTAAATGTCACTTTTAGGTCAAATTCAGGTCACCGAAGTTCAAAATTTTCATAGTTAAATCTAAACAAAAAGGCATGTTGCTAGACCAGGGTTGTATCAGAAATACAGTGGCGGCATTTATTTGTCTGTATCTAGTCAATAAAAGCCAAAAAACGCAATTGCAAAATATGACGTCATGAGTTACCCATACTTTAGATGTCATAAGTCCGTCAAAAATGGAGATATCAGTTTCAAATTTGGTATGGTAGTTGCTTATGTATGGTTCTGTCATCTTCCGTTTTTTTTTAATATTTATTTTGTGACAATTTTCCCCCCAAAACTTTTTTGTTTTTTTTTGGATAAAAAACTATCATTTTCAAAAATCCGAAATAGCAGGTTTGTAGCCCTTGCAATTTGCTATCTTTTGGCGTTTTCGATTGCATTTAGCTTCAAATGGCATTTGTACGGCCTGGCAAAGTTTAGCTGATTTGGGTGTAAAACTCGTGTGTAGTGACGTCACTAAATTCGCTATAACTCGACAAAATTTCGACGAAATTTCTTAATTTTTGCACACAAGACGTAAAAATGATCTATAAGAAGGTACCCGAAGTCTCAGGTTGATAGCTCTATTAGTTTTTTTAGCTATTGCGAAAATTCATCAGGGGGGGGGGGGCGTTAAACGCCTCCCCACAGTCAATGGCGGGTTAAACGACGATTGATCAATTTTTACCGTTATCAAGAAACTCTTCCATAGATTACATGGGCCCACCAATTAACGGACCACTAGTCTGTCTGCAAGCTCTCCTATCTTGGCTATCTATTAGTGTTTGTGTCGTTATTGCTCACCGTTCTGCTGGGTCTGGAGGTCGGCGGGTGTCAGCTGCCGCTCTGTCCCCTGGTCGGCTGGCACCGTCCGGTACCGCGGCTCCTGCCTGCTGCCCGCGCCCTCCGGCGCCGGCGGCGGAGGCCGCTCGGCCGGCTCCGCGCCCATCCTCTGTCCAGCAGCAGCAGCGCGTGCCGACTTCGGCGGCTGCGACGGCTGCGGCGCCGCAGTGTCGCAGAAGTGGCCGGCGATGTCGAAGTCGCTGCGAGCCACCTTGACCCGCAGTCCGGGCCGGCTGGGTCGCCGGCCGCCAGCGTAGCAGTTGGTGACATCCACTGGCGGGCCGGCGGCGGCGGCACGGCCGGCGCAGTGCCGGCACCCGGCCGAGCCCCGCTGCTCGCAGGCCGCTGCGTGTCCCGTGTGGGAGCCGGCATGGCAACTACGCGAACCGCGGCGGCCGCTGTCCACACCGACACCGCGCCCGCCCGAGTCACCGGCTGTAGAGTCACAGCGACTCGGCTCTGCCAGACCGGAGCGGCGGTGAAGGGAGTCGCCCATAGCCGAGCTGCGTCGACTCGAGTCACCCATGGCGGACCCGCGTCGACTCGAGTCGCCCATAGCCGAGCTGCGTCGACTCGAGTCGCCCATAGCCGAGCTGCGTCGACTCGAGTCACCCATGGCGGACCCGCGTCGACTCGATTCGCCCATAGCCGAGCTGCGCCGACTCGAGTCGCCCATAGCCGAGCTGCGTCGACTCGAGTCGCCCATAGCCGAGCTGCGTCGACTCGAGTCGCCCATAGCCGAGCTGCGTCGACTCGAGTCGCCCATAGCCGAGCTGCGTCGACTCGAGTCGGTGAGTCCGGAGCCGCGGCGGTGCAGCAGCCAGTCAGCCGTCTCCAGCTGCTGTTCGGTCGGACTCCTCACCTTCTGCAGCGACGAGAACGTCGGCTGCTGGTACGACGGACCCGGTATCCGCGGCGGCGTGCAGTACTCCAGCGTAGAGAACCCAGCGCCATCTGTGACGCGCAGCTGCGGGACGGTGCTGCCCCCGGACGGCCGCCGCGGCGGGTCCGAGTGCGGCACGGCCAGCGAGGCTGACGGAACGGTCGGCGCGTCCACTTCGCTCGCCGTCCCGGAGCGTGGGAACTCTGCCAGTAGGTCCGGATAGGACGGGAAGGTCACGTGACGAGGCTGCGGCTGAGGCAGCCTGCCGGCCGGACCGGACTCTGTCCTCACATTCGGCTGAGAGCGTGGCGCGTCGTCGAGAGACGCCACGTAGTGTACGACCCCACGTTCAGGGTACTCCACATGACCGAGGTGCGGTACACTCGGGGCGCTGTGTACGGACGGCACATGACCGAGGTGCGGTACACTCGGGGCGCTGTGTACGGGCGGCGAGTGACCGTCCTGCCACGCCGGCGGCGGGTGGGGCCATCTCAGCTGTCTGTACCTCTCCAGGGTGACTGTCTCGGGGGAGGAGAGGACGCCCCGTGAAGCCAGATCCCGCCGGCAGACGCGGCGGTACCCGTCCTCCACACCGCTAGTGACCGTGTATCCCAGCTGGTGGCCGTCCGGTGCGTAGGCAGCCACGGCCGGCAGCGGGCCACGGCCTCCAGCAGCGGGGTACGCTGGCGGAGGGCCGCGGCTGAACGCTGGCGGCGCGCCTCGCTGGCCGCCGCCACCGCTCGCAGCGCTGAAGAACGCTCCGTGCTGTCCGGCCCCGATGCCGGCGGCGCCGGCGGCCAGGCTGAGTCCGCTGAACGGCAGACCACAGGGTGAGTCTGCGGCGCGCGGTACAGGGCTGAGTAGGACCGGTACCGGCCGGACCGAGCACTGCGGCCGCTCTGCCGCCGCCGCCCCGCCGCCGCTGGTGGGGCCCGGCCGCTGGCCGCTCCGGAGACTGTCGCTCCGGAGACCGGAAACTGTCGGCGGCTCCGGCCGCTCCATTGGAGACAGTTCAGACACGGACGACTGCAGCGGCCACCAGAGGCCGGTGCTTCTCACCTGAACCGCTCAGTTTACGTGATGTCAGCTGACGCCCAGGGATCAACTGAGTCTGACCGAAGACGAAGGTGATGATCGATACACCCAAACCCACACACGCGGCACACACAATCACAGGCAGCAGGCAGCAGACCGGTGGTAGTCCAGGTCCGTCGCCGGCGTCCGTCAGCCCGCGACACAGCGGGCCAGCCGGCGGCGCTCACACGTGACACCACACCGCCGCTCCCGGACAATCTGTGCCATGAGCGGCCCTCGAGGCGCGCCGCCGCCGCCCTATCTCACTGAATGAACAGCGTTATCGGCGGAGACGGCACTGGGCGGGGCCGCCCCCTGATACTGGCACAGTGATGACATTGTGACGCCTATCAGACCCCGGCGGCACCGGGCGCCACCGGGCGATACACACGGCGCCTCATCCACCGCCTCCAATCACAGACGTTAGAGGGAACGGCAGTGTAGGCTGACCCCGAGACAGGGATCGGCAGTGTAGGCCGACCCCGAGACAGGGATCGGCAGTACGATTACAACATACACACTTCGGCGGCCCATACACGATGCCCAGAAGCTGGGGATGATTTCATTTGGTTTGGTTTGAACTTTGAATGTCAAACATATCTAGCGAGGAACGGTACCATTTCTTCTTTATTTCAAGTCAGGTTATCAGCTAGTAGAGGCGCAGCATTACTCTACACGCCCAGATAACCTGTCCCCAATTTTGAATTTACCAGGTAAATTGAGTTCAATGCAACTGTGTCTCGCCACCATGCGTCGCTCATCAGACACCAGCTCGCCACCATGCGTCGCTCATCAGACACCAGCTCGCCACCATGCGTCGCTCATCAGACACCAGCTCGCCACCATGCGTCGCTCATCAGACACCAGCTCGCCACCATGCGTCGCTTCTTGTATATCAATTGACTGGCAGTGGACCATCACATGGCTTCCAACAGTAACACCACGTACTGTGGCGTCTATAGATAGTGTGGAACAGACCTATACATAGCGTGAAGCAATCGATTGTTTATAAATAGCGTGAAGCAATCGATTGTTGAAGAAGTTTCAATTCGATACGGGTAACTAGGCTCTGTAGTAGGTATGTACGAGCCTGGCCTTGATGACAGCCCAGATTGAAACCTCAAATACTACCGGTCAATCGTCACGCCTTGCACGATACGATAAAGCCTATCCTACACTCAGTAGGTATATGATATTTTGCCATCACGTGCGTGGTTCCAGTGCAACCTAGGCCCACATTTTTGTTCTCACTTCATTGAAAACACATTGGCTGAGCTACATTAGTGCATCAGATCAATTTCAGATAAAACGTCCCTCAAAAATCGAAACCACCGTCCGCCAATCACTGAAAAATTGTTCAGAAAGTCCCTCACGAGGTGAACATCCGGAACACTTAATAGAGTTAATGCCATCCAACTATTGGCCATTGAGTGTAAACAAATCACGTGGAGGATTGCCCATACATTTATTTGCATAAATTGTTCCCTAACCCTAAGCAACATGAGTATTAGAAACTCCTGAGATAACGTTGAAAACAACCAACCGAAAATGTTTGTATCATAACGTGTAACCTACAGCATTTTCAGATCTGAAACCAATAAGTGTACAAAATATAAAACAGCTATAGCCTCTTCTCACCCACACACAAACACACACACAGCCATGGTATGGCTAGCATAGCTCGCCCGACGCCAGCTGTAACAGCACGTACAGCTAAGGGACCGAGCCCGACTACACCACACGGTGTCTGACCGGCTCCCTCGCCGCACGTCACGCGTTCCGTCACGCGTTCCGCGGGCCTGCCTGAGCGCGGTGGTCCGCGCGCTGTAGGCACATCGACACAGCTCCCAGCTATCTGGCATATATTGCACACCGTTCTCCTGCAGTGCCGATGGCGGCGGTCCTCAGTCACACTTGGTGAACACCAGAGCCGCTCGGCTGGGCAGGTACACCTGAGGCAGAGACAGAGCGGTACACTAGAGCCGCTCGGCTGGGCAGGTACACCTGAAGCAGAGACAGAGCGGTACACCAGAGCCGCTCGGCTGGGCAGGTACACCTGAGGCAGAGACAGAGCGGTACACCAGAGCCGCTCGGCTGGGCAAGCACACCTGAGGCAGAGACAAAGCGGCACTCAGACCGGCAGACCGTCCGGCCGCCGTGCAGGCAACGACACGAGTCAATGTTCAGCAGGGGCGCTTTGCAGTGGAAACGTGCTGAGAGGAACTGGCAACACAGGAAGGCAATTTAGATCCTTAGCGATCAGTGCTATTCTCAGGACTTAAATCCTCAGTCTTTCTTTTAGATCCTCGGTGACGAACTTCACGAACACCAAACAATTCACCAGCTTCTGGCCGATGCAGCAGCTTATTTCCTGTCAACGAATGATTAATATATTTCCGATCATAGTAAACGGTTCTCTAGGTGCCACGTCATTTTGAGAACTTGGTCCTGCCCGGCGCGGCCCGTCTCTCACCAGCATGGAGTAGCGCCGTCCCATGTGGCCCTCATTGACCGTATGGTACTTGGTGGCCGGCTCGACTCGGTCGTGGCCGCCGAACTCCTTGCGGTCCGAGTCGAGCGCGATCTGGTAGCAGCCGGGCGAGTCGACGCCGATCTGACCAGCAGGCAAAATACCATCCGGTCAGACAACAATACCAGCCGGGGAGACGATAGTAACATTTGGTCAGAAAGTGAGACATGTCGCGCCAGAGCAAACCACTCTGAGCAGGCCATCTTGGCCGGCAAATGTTCGAGCAAAAACAAACAAATAAACGTAAGACCCCACGGTCCAGCAGAGAAAGTCAAGCCCATGTAGTGGCGGATCTAGGTTTCGAGTGTGTGTGTGTGTGTGTGGGGGGGGGGGGGGGGGGATTTCGCTCCGTTTCGTCAGCGAAAAGGTTGAGCGGGGGGGGGGGGGCGGCAAAAACATACGTTTGCCCACCAATTTTCCGTTTTGGGGGCTGATTGCCTGTTTTGCCCTAACAAAGATCCGCCCACTGAGCCCATGCTATCACAAACCTTTGCAGAGGGCGGAGTCAGTAGTAATCTCCGTAGTCAGGCGGACCCAGTATCAATCAGTAATCACATTACCACTCGATGTGCACACCACATCCAGTCTGACAAATACTCCTACCAACACCCCACAGAGCTGAAAGTTCACTCAGACAAATACAAAATGACACCCCACACAAACACTGCAGCACATACTCAGCGACGCGTCTAGCTGCCGCCCTCCCTCGCTATCCAAACGTCAACACCCCCGAGTCCCGACCCCTCGATATCCAAACGTCAACACCCCCGAGTCCCGACCGCCCTCGATATCCAAACGTCGACACCCCCCCCCCCCCCCGAGTCCCGACCGCCCTCGATATCCAAACGTCAACACCCCCGAGTCCCGGCCGCCCTCGATATCCAAACGTCAACACCCCCGAGTCCCGACCGCCCTCGATATCCAAACGTCAACACCCCCGAGTCCCGGCCGCCCTCGATATCCAAACGTTAACACCCCGAGTCCCGACCGCAGCCGCTGTGCGCACGGCACCGGCCGGCCCGCCCCCCCCCCCCCCCCCGAGTCCCGACCGCAGCCGCTGTGAGCACGGCGCGGCCGGCCGCCCCCCCCCCCCGAGTCCCGACCGCAGCCGCTGTGCGCACGGCGCGGCCGGCCGCCCCCCCCCCCCCCCGAGTCCCGACCGCAGCCGCTGTGCGCACGGCACGGCGCGGACGGCCCACCCGCCGGCGTGCCCACCTTGTATCCGGTAAACGACTTGCTGGAGTGGAAGTTGAAGGCGAACACGAGCCCGGCGCGATCGTGCACGATCACCTTATCTTCCTGGTGCTTACAGCTGATGTACGCCTGGAGGGGGGGGGGGGGGGCAGTGAGAGGAGTGTCAGTACCGGCGGCGCGGTGGCAGAGTGCGACGATGAGCGTCCTCCAGGCCAGTCTGATAGGGCCGCCGCATAGGGCCGCCGCGGTACCAATCAGCAGACGATAGCAGGGAATTGGATATACTGCTCGGATAAATAAACCAGGCCACCGCGTCAGGTTCATGCATACACAAATACCGTGGTTACTTGTGAGCATGAGTTGAGCTCCAAATGATGAAGCTGAAGAAGACACCTTAGGGTAGGGACTGGAAAGTTTGCCTGAATACACGTTCGGAGCGCTAGCTAGGGCACAGGCTTCTTTAGAGGCTTATTTAGATGCGTGAGATGCAAAGACCTGAGCAGGCTATACATAGGCTTAGTTGGATACCCCTTCTCGGACGCAGGACCCTGCGTCTGTGTGTACCGGGCTGAGCGACCTGAACAGGCTATACATAGGCTTAGTTGGATACCCCTTCTCGGACGCAGGACCCTGCGTCTGTGTGTACCGGGCTGAGCGACCTGAACAGGCTATACATAGGCTTAGTTGGATACCCCTTCTCGGACGCAGGACCCTGCGTCTGTGTGTACCGGGCTGAGCGACCTGAGCAGGCTATACATAGGCTTAGTTGGATACCCCTTCTCGGACGCAGGACCCTGCGTCTGTGTGTACCGGGCTGAGCGTGGCAGTGTGAGGGAGACAGCATCAGGATCAGGAGCAGGCTTACTTGGATGTACACAGGAACGTGGAGGTTCGGCGGCTCGACCACGCGTCGGGTGGAGAACTGAGGATCACACCGGGTAGGAACACAACGAAGTCCGAAGACGGACACGTGATCGGAGCCGGTTAAACGGACCCAACAAGGACGAGCCACTGGTGGATCTTAGACTGAGCAGCGGCAGTGATGTTCTGTATACCTCTGTGGGATGCACCACCCAGCGTAGGTAGTAACTGGCCTGAACACTGAACTGCGCGTCAATTGAATTGTTCAGAGATAGCCGCAAACCTATGTCGTCATTCAAGTCACACATATGAGACCCCTGTTTTACCACTGAAGTTGGTCCAATTATTAAACCAGAGAAGGCCGCAAACCAATGTCGTCATTCAAGTCACACATATGAGACCTCCGTTTTACCACTGAAGTTGGTCCAATGATTAAACCCTCCCTCGGTCGGACCCTCCGGGGTTCTCGATAGTTTGAAGTGACGGACCAACACAGGAAGTTCAGTCATGTTATATACGAGGCGAGGAATGTGACATCAACAAGCATGTTTTTGTCGACCTTAGCATTCCGGCGTCCCGCGCCGCCGCCGTCACTGACCGGGTCCGAGTGCAGCCAGCCGTACTTCTGCTCCAGATGACGTCACTGACCGGGTCCGAGTGCAGCCAGCCGTACTTCTGCTCTAGATGGTTCATCGCCGCGTCGAAGTCGTTCAGCATGCGATACCGCAGCGTCTGGTCGTCCACCAGGTTGTACTGGCGGCGCGCATAGTGGAAGGAGTCGTTGTTGCCCACCCGCGGGAAGTCGAGCCACTCCGGGTGGCCGAACTCGTTACCTGCACCGACAGACGGACACGGCCGGTCATTATACGAACGGACGGACGGGCGGGCGGGCGGGCGGGCGGGCGGGCGGGCGGGCGGGCGGGCGGGCGGGCGGGCGGGCGGACGGACGGACGGACGGACGGACGGGCGGGCGGGCGGACGGGCGGACGGACGGGCGGGCGGGCGGGCGGGCGGGCGGGCGGGCGGACGGACGGACGGACGGACGGACGGACGGACGGACGGACGGACGGACGGACGGACGGACGGACGGACGGACGGACGGACGGACGGATGCATGGGTGGACGGAGGGCAGTGAGTCATCTGCGAGAGTTGAGATGCTAGGGGAGGCGAACGAGCCAACACTGTGGCGGCTGTGAGGCCTCAGCTACTGACCGCTGAAGTTGAGGAGCTACTGACCGCTGAAGTTGAGGAGCTACTGACCGCTGAAGTTGAGGAGCTACTGACCGCTGAAATTGAGGAGCTACTCACCGCTTAAGTTGAGGAGCTACTGACCGCTGAAGTTGAGGAGCTACTGACCGCTGAAGTTGAGGAGCTACTGACCGCTGAAGTTGAGGAGCTACTGACCGCTGAAATTGAGGAGCTACTCACCGCTGGAGTTGAGGAGCTACTGACCGCTGAAGTTGAGGAGCTACTGACCGCTGAAGTTGAGGAGCTACTGACCGCTGAAGTTGAGGAGCTACTGACCGCTGAAATTGAGGAGCTACTCACCGCTGAAGTTGAGGTAGGCCTCGCCGCCGAGTGAGTGGGTCAGCAGGCGGATCATTTTGTGCAGCTGGATCCCGCGGTCGATCACCAGGCTGGGAGGGCTGCTCAGCGACATGTGAGTGTACATCTCCTTGTCCATCAGCCAGAAGGCGATCGTCTTGTCGCCCACCAGCGCCTGACGACGGCCAGACAGGCACGGTCAGGCAACACCACCACCCACCAAACAGGCCACTGGCTCAACTCACAGGCTATCGGGCAGGCATTGACGCGGCTGCTAACATATCGACAGAGAAGTGACTTACTACGTCCGAGAACGAACTCACTGGTTGCATTGTTGTATGATTCATAGCCAGCAGCAGACATCACATTTCCCACAAGGTATTGCAATCAACATCCATTGCAATACATCCAATAAATCCACTCCAGTCTATATTCTGATTGCACAACAGTATTTTTCAATAGCCCGGTGTCAGTAAGTCGGCCGGTTTCCGGACTGTGGAAGGCAGTGGAGATCAGTTTCTGGTCTGTGGAGGTCTGAGGCCAGCGTTTGGTCTGTGACGTCCAGTCGCTGACCGCGGCACATACCTGGTCGTGCGACTCGGCGTAGGCGATGGTCTTCTCCATCCAGCGCCGGTTGGTGAGCGTATGCACGATGTCGCCGATGTTCCAGTTCTCGTCCGAGAACTCCTTCAGCATCTCGATCCACTTGTCCGGGATAGCCATGCCGAGCCGGTAGTCGAAGCCGGTGCCTCCCATCTCCACCGGGCAGCACAATGCCGGAAAACCAGACACGTCCTGTGTCGACCACAGGCGGGGACACGTCAGAGACACGTCAGAGACACGTCAGAGACACGTCAGAGACACGTCAGAGACACGTCAGAGCAGCCTTGGAATTTTGGTCATTTTATGGACTTTTTGAGTCCAAATAATTTTATCTCTTCATTTTTTCTCTCTAGAAATTTGCTCTCTTTTCATCTGATCTTACCGACATTGTAGTTAAAATAAAATGTAATTTTCCTCACAAGGATTTTATATCTATTACAAATTAGTAATTTGTACTTTCCAAGTGAAATAATAAAACAAAATGGAAATCTTGATTTTCCTGACAGTAAAATTTTACTCTCCCCTATGGATTTTTTACTCTCCAGGACCAGCTGATGAAACGAAAAATCCAACACTGCGTCAGAGACACGTCAGAGACACGTCAGAGACACGTCAGAGACACGTCAGAGACACGTCAGAGACACGTCAGAGACACGTCAGAGACACGTCAGAGACACGTCAGAGACACGTCAGAGACACGTCAGAGACACGTCAGAGACACGTCAGAGACACGTCAGAGACACGTCAGAGACACGTCAGAGACACGTCAGAGACACGTCAGAGACACGTCAGAGACACGTCAGAGACACGTCAGAGACACGTCAGAGACACGTCAGAGACACGTCAGAGACACGTCAGAGACACGTCAGAGACACGTCAGAGACACGTCAGAGACACGTCAGAGACACGTCAGAGACACGTCAGAGACACGTCAGAGACACGTCAGAGACACGTCAGAGACACGTCAGAGACACGTCAGAGACACGTCAGAGACACGTCAGAGACACGTCAGAGACACGTCAGAGACACGTCAGAGACACGTCAGAGACACGTCAGAGACACGTCAGAGACACGTCAGAGACACGTCAGAGACACGTCAGAGACACGTCAGAGACACGTCAGAGACACGTCAGAGACACGTCAGAGACACGTCAGAGACACGTCAGAGACACGTCAGAGACACGTCAGAGACACGTCAGAGACACGTCAGAGACACGTCAGAGACACGTCAGAGACACGTCAGAGACACGTCAGAGACACGTCAGAGACACGTCAGAGACACGTCAGAGACACGTCAGAGACACGTCAGAGACACGTCAGAGACACGTCAGAGACACGTCAGAGACACGTCAGAGACACGTCAGAGACACGTCAGAGACACGTCAGAGACACGTCAGAGACACGTCAGAGACACGTCAGAGGACACGTCAGAGACACGTCAGAGACACGTCAGAGACACGTCAGAGACACGTCAGAGACACGTCAGAGACACGTCAGAGACACGTCAGAGACACGTCAGAGACACGTCAGAGGACACGTCAGAGACAACGTCAGAGACACGTCAGAGACACGTCAGAGGACACGTCAGAGACACGTCAGAGACACGTCAGAGACACGTCAGAGACACGTCAGAGACACGTCAGAGACACGTCAGAGACACGTCAGAGACACGTCAGAGACACGTCAGAGACACGTCAGAGACACGTCAGAGACACGTCAGAGACACGTCAGAGACACGTCAGAGACACGTCAGAGACACGTCAGAGACACGTCAGAGACACGTCAGAGACACGTCAGAGGACACGTCAGAGACACGTCAGAGACACGTCAGAGACACGTCAGAGACACGTCAGAGACACGTCAGAGACACGTCAGAGACACGTCAGAGACACGTCAGAGACACGTCAGAGACACGTCAGAGACACGTCAGAGACACGTCAGAGACACGTCAGAGACACGTCAGAGACACGTCAGAGACACGTCAGAGACACGTCAGAGACACGTCAGAGACACGTCAGAGACACGTCAGAGACACGTCAGAGACACGTCAGAGACACGTCAGAGACACGTCAGAGACACGTCAGAGACACGTCAGAGACACGTCAGAGACACGTCAGAGACACGTCAGAGACACGTCAGAGACACGTCAGAGACACGTCAGAGACACGTCAGAGACACGTCAGAGACACGTCAGAGACACGTCAGAGACACGTCAGAGACACGTCAGAGACACGTCAGAGACACGTCAGAGACACGTCAGAGACACGTCAGAGACACGTCAGAGACACGTCAGAGAAACGTCAGCCCCTGTGACTGGTATCTGCATCGGTGGCGGATACACAAAGTGACAGCGAGACTGCGTTAGATTGTGAGACCACAGCTCTCACACACACAATTTCGAGTTGATTCCATCAGCCTCATCCGCATTGTTCGTTCATGTTGTCCTCTATAAAATAATACCAAACGAATATTAATGATATTCTCAGACTTCGGTTCACGTAAACCCCCAGACCTGCCGACTGCTCTCGTGAGCGTTTGTTGTATGTAGTTAGTTTTCCATCAGCGCCAGACGGTCAACCGTGGCCAGAGCGCCAGTCATTCATCTGATCCCTCCCTCCCTCCCTTCCTCCCTCCCTTCCTCCCTTCCTCCCTTCCTCCCTTCCTCCTCCCTCCCTCCCTCCCTCCCTCCCTCCCCTCCCTCCCTCCCTCCCTCCCTCCCTCCCTCCCCCCGGTCTGTGAACCCACCTCTGCCACGGTGGTGGACTCCGGGTACAGTGTGTGAGTCATGTGGACTCAGTATGTCTGAAGTAACCCACCTCTGCCACGGTGGTGGACTCCGGGTACAGTGTGTGAGTCATGTGGACTCAGTATGTCTGAAGTAACCCACCTCTGCCACGGTGGTGGACTCCGGGTACAGTGTGTGAGTCATGTGGACTATGTCTGAAGTAACCCACCTCTGCCACGGTGGTGGACTCCGGGTACAGTGTGTGAGTCATGTGGACTCAGTATGTCTGAAGTAACCTACCTCTATCACGGTGGTGGACTCCGGGTACAGTGTGTGAGTCATGTGGACTCAGTATGTCTGAAGTAACCCACCTCTGCCACGGTGGTGGACTCCGGGTACAGTGTGTGGGTCATGTGGACTCAGTATGTCTGAAGTAACCCACCTCTGCCACGGTGGTGGACTCCGGGTACAGTGTGTGAGTCATGTGGACTCAGTATGTCTGAAGTAACCTACCTCTGTCACGGTGGTGGACTCCGGGTACAGTGTGTGAGTCATGTGGACTCAGTATGTCTGAAGTAACCCACCTCTGCCACGGTGGTGGACTCCGGGTACAGTGTGTGAGTCATGTGGACTCAGTATGTCTGAAGTAACCTACCTCTGCCACGGTGGTGGACTCCGGGTACAGTGTGTGAGTCATGTGGACTCAGTATGTCTGAAGTAACCTACCTCTGCCACGGTGGTGGACTCCGGGTACAGTGTGTGAGTCATGTGGACTCAGTATGTCTGAAGTAACCTACCTCTGCCACGGTGGTGGACTCCGGGTACAGTGTGTGGGTCATGTGGTTGGCCAGCATCAGGTACATCAGCGAGTCGGTGTCAATACCCAGTCCGAAGTACTCGTTGTAATCCCCGCTGAAGCCTGCGGGCAACACGCGCCAAGTCAGACCCGCTGAGAGGGTCAGGAGGTACACACTCATGTAACGCAAGTCAGAAGTTATGTGACAACAAGTCACATGCTAAACAGATAGGTAGTGACTTTAAAGGGAACAGTTCACCTTTAAGATGGGGTTTTGAACTGAGACAGCAGAATTGTAGAGCAGGTCGAAAACTGGGTTGCAGCAAAAAAAAAATACTCGCTACGCTAAGTAATTTCGACACTGAACCTAAATTAAGAATCGGTTTCGGGCCCTACAAAACTTCGTCGGTATTATGACGTCATACACGCTGACGTCAGATTTGCGTCATACGCAGATTCCGCCGCAAACTAGCCGTTACCATGGCACGTTGAGCCGTAAGTCGTAATCATTAGTGTTCGCGTGTATTTTATAGTAACCGTGAAACTGCGGTGGGTTACGAGCAACCAGCGATTTTTGTGGAGTAGATATTGCATCCAAAGAATCAGAAAGTGGTACCACTGTTCAAGAAAGGGCAGCGTAAAGATCCTGGAAATTATTGACCAATCAGCCTAACTTCAATCACCTGTAAAGTCATGGAATCGCTGGTTAGAGATCATATACTAGACTACCTGATGACAAACAATTTGATATCCAAGAAATAGTATGGGTTCCAGCCAGGCAAATCGTGTACAACTCAGCTGATAAGGGTCATTGACTGTTGGGCGGATGCTCTGGACCAACACGATTCAATTGATGCTGTGTACCTGGATTTCCAGAAAGCATTTGGCAAGGTGCCACACAGACGTCTGCTCTCCAAGCTCAAGACTCTCGGGATCCAGGGACAGATACTGCATTGGACTGAAGCTTTTCTTACGGATAGGAGACAGAGGGTGACTGTGGATGGACAGAGCTCTAACTGGGTACAAGTAACCAGTGGTGTCCCCCAGGGAACTGTTTTGGGTCAATTGTTGTTCCTAGCCTATGTCAACGACCTGCCTGGCCAGCTGCAGAGCTGCTCCATGATGTTTGCCGATGACACGAAAGTATACAGAAGGGTGTCGGACCATAGTGATCAAGAAGCTTTGCAAGATGACCTGGACAAGCTTGGACTGTGGTCTGCAAAATGGCAAATGCCCTTCAATGCACGGAAATGCAAGGTCTTGCAATTGGGGCAGCGAAACCCAAAATTTCCATACAACATTGCAGGAGCAGAGCTTGAGAGGGTTTCAAGTGAGTTAGACCTAGGCATTTGGATCGACCACAACCTCACTTATCACGAGCATACTGCAAAGGCTGTCAAGAAGGCGACCAGAGTTTTAGGTTTAGTAAAAGCGACTTTTGCTAGACTTACTATCAAGACACTATCCATGTTATTCAAGGCATTTGTTCGGCCACATCTAGAGTATGGCAACTGTGTTTGGGGACCAATGCTGTGTGGGGACCAGGATGCTGTAGAACGTGTTCAGAGGCGTGCCACCAAGCTAGTGACTGAGATATGGCATCTTAGCTATGAAGAGCGCCTGAACAAAGTGCACCTCCCAAGCATGTATTACAGAAGATGCAGGGGAGATATGATCTTCGTCTACCAAATAGTTACCCACAAGCTAAATGTCATTCCTGAAGATTTTTCATGATGGAAAACTCTGGTCGAACTCGTGGCCACCCTCTGAAGATTCAGCAGCCTCATGTTCGTACACAACTGAGACAGAACTCCTTTTGCATCAGAGTGGTGCCTCTATGGAACAGCCTACCAACTGATGTGGTCATGTCCCCAAATGTGAACACATTCAAGAGGAGACTCGACAAGCACTGGGAAGAAAGTCAGTACAGGACTAGGCCATCCAGATAGCACTAGATACTAGTAACTGAGCGGGCTTCCTCAGGTCCCTTGGGACCTTCCATGCCTGTACCCTAACCTTAACCTTAACTCAAGCAACGCGTCCTATTTTGCGTACTATATGTCACTAGTCTGCCATTATTGTGCGCAAAAGCTACCATATCTGAGCTGCCATATATTTACCTGACGTCATACATTGACATGAAGGATTTTTGAGGCCATGAAGGAGAAAAGAGAAACATGCTCATTTTTCGACGGATATCGTCCGAACCAGGGTCCTAGGATTGTTTTGGAGCTGGGGTGCGGAGTGGACAATTTTGGTCAAAAATAAGCAAAAGAGTGGAACATTCAACCAAAAACATATGTACTCTGCTTTATCAATTCCAATTACCTGCTAACCAGAATTAGTTATTACCTATGCCAATTCTTACCAGTCTTTCCCTCCACAGGCTGTCCCTATGATTGCATTCATAAATCAGTATCAGGGTTCCAATTATCCAAATATATTTTGAAATAAAGTGGAAAATTCACAATAAAACGCAATAAAAACAGTGAAAAATAGCATCCATAGGGTGCCGTTTTCCACCCAAATTTGATGATGCTAGGATACTGGTCTGAACAAATGTCATATTCGTTTTTTCATTTCAAAATCCCCCGTATAGCAAAATTCCAAGGCAAGTTTCAAAGTGACCGATTCCCTTTAAAGTAACACACACGATACGACTTACAGATTGGAAATCCTCACCTTAGTGAGCTACAGAAAATCACACCCAATAAAACCGGTGATCTAAGGTCCCCGTTGTTTCAATTAGCAGCCTAGTTACAGCTTAGTCCGATGCCACAACCCAAACCATCCGATGTAACATCCCCCGCCTACCCTGGGCGATGCCGCGGCTGTGGTAGAGCATGGAGGTGACGCCGTCGAACCGGAAGCCGTCGAAGCGATACTCCTCCATGTACCAGCGCAGGTTGGAGAGCAGGAAGCGCAGCACCTCCCAGTTGCTGTAGTTGAACAGACGCGAGTCCCAGAGGGCGTGCACGCCGCGCGCGCCGCCGTGGAAGTAGCAGCTGTCCGTGCCGTCGAACTCGTTCAGCCCGTCCAGCACGTTCTTGGAGGCGTGAGAGTGAACCACGTCCAGGAGGACGTAGATGCCGAGGCCGTGCGCCGTATCGACCAGCTGCTTCAGCTCCTCAGGGGTGCCGCACCGGCTGGGGGATACCGTCAGGGGGACACATCAACTCAGAGGTCGGTTGAGGGAAGGCAGGTACGGCCAGGGTGGGGGGACACGTCGTCATCAACTCCGGGGCACATCGAACCGTCAGCGTCAATATATCAACAGCTGATTGGGGTATGGCCAGGGGCGTCGCCACCGATTATTTTTAATGGGGGACGCAGTCACAGTCAAAAGTTGTTGACCAGGGGGGAGGGGGTAGCAGTACTGACGGATCTAGGGTTCAAGTTGGGGGGGGGGGGGGGAATTACGCTCAGCTTCATATGCGAAAAGTTGTTATCCGGGGGGGGGGGGGGGATAGCGTCGAGTCGTCAGCGACAAGAGTCGTTGAGTGGGGGGGGGGGGGGGGAGGCGTAGGGTCCTCAGCGCAAAACAAGTCGTTAACCGGGGGGCGGGGGGGGCGGGGGGATTTTTTTCTCTCCTAAATATCCCGCGCCCCGCTGGGGTATTCAGCCGAACACTCCCCTCGTTATCTTCCGATCCAATAACCGCAGCGAGAGGCGTAAGGCGGCAATCGAAAGTCCGCAATGAGACACATCTAAAGCATACGCGAAATTGTCCAAATAAGGTCACATGTCAGGTCACAGCCAAATCAAGGGTCAAAATCGAGGTATTTGAGTTAATGGGCTATACTTTCCATCCCAAGCATTATATTGCGATTATTCTCGCACAAAGTGATCTCGGAGGTATAATTAATTTCCCACATAAGCGAAAGTGAAATTGTAAGCAAAGGTCAAGGTCAGGTCACACAAGGTCACTATTGGCAAGAGGTCTACGAAAGCCATGCGACACATGTTTTATGGGTTATTTTACATGTATAATTCGATAGTAGCAGCCATTTGCACAACCTGACTCTCTTATAGGGCCTTGCCTGACCCCATATAGGTAATGGCCCTCAGGTCAAAGTCAGGTCACATAAGGAAAACATTTGAAATTGATTAATCTAAATAACAAAAGGCATGTTTCTAGACCAGTTTTGTCCCAGAAATACAGTGGTGGCATTTATTTGTCTGTATCTGGTCACTAAAAGTAAAAAAAGCAACTAAAAAATGACGTCATGAGTTACTTAGACTTAGGGTTAGAGAGACATACGTCGATTAAAAAATTAATATATTTATATTGCTGGAGGGGGGGGGGGGCATGGCCCCTTGGTATATCCATGGCTCCTAGTAGAGCTACTAGCTTGCTGGGCGATAGCGAAGAAGATGGTAGCTCTACCCCTTCTATGATATATTTTCAAAAACTTACTTAGCATGGATTGTAGAAAGTTCTTCAACCATTGCAATTATACAAAGCATGGTGCTTATATCACTGATTTATATAAATTCCAGCGGCTCAAAGGGACTAAAGTCTAAAACTGATTGCTATTTGAACACAGCATATTGATGGATGTACCCATGACGTCACACTATTCGCTGCCTTGGCTGAATTGTATCTAAAGCCTTGGAATGAGTGGTGAATGAATGGATGAACTTGACATTCAATCATAGCAGAAGACAATCTTGTGTACCAACTTTTAGCCGCCATATCATAATTTTATTTTCTACAAAGTAATTAAGTACCTACATCTTGAAAGGGAGTGTGCCTACTCACATCGCTTAGTTGGGGTTATTGACACTGGTCTATAGAACACAATTTTCTGAATTGAACCAATACTTCATTTCCCCAGATTCACCCTAGTTGCTGAGATATTCAAAGACTCCAGGAATTTGCTTGGGAGCAACAAGTTATCGGGTAGACTCCAGAGGGCTTCCGCTACTAGAAGCACTGCAACTATCGATTAAACTGCTAGCATATTGTTAGCGCCGGCCAATAGCAATTCAACAAAACAGCTCGCGCACGCTGATAGCAGCAGCCGAACAGAAACTGGACGGCCATCATGTTTTTCGATGATGGCCGTTTCGATGATGGCCGATGGCCATTTTTTGAAGAAGATATCAATTTAGAGCTACGCAACTTGCACATAATAAAGTTCAGAGTGGCAAGAACGTGCTGTGCAAAACTCATCTTTCTATCTTGCATGATGTGACCGTAATTGTATTGTCTTATGTGCGCCGTTTTACATAGCATCACCATGTGGCGATCGTTTAATAGATATCGAAACAAAAATAAACAAAAAACAATATAAGTGAAAATTCATCTAAAGGGATTCCAGATGTGAATTTCATCATATACAACAATCAAACCAACAGCTACTTACCGTATGAAAAATATTTTTGACCTTTCAAAACAGTAGGCACACTCCCTATAAGTACAAATAAAGGACTAAGTGATGTATGGTTAAAAATGACATGTAATTTGAGCTAAGAATACATTAAGTTCAATATCCTTTGAAACGAATTCAGCACAAGAAATAAATAAAGCAAGCCTGCTTTCTTGGGGGGGGGGGGACGTCCCCCCATATTTTTGAACGGGGGGGGGGGGGTGCCCCCCCCCCGCCGCCGCCGACGCCCATGGGTATGGCTGAGTGTCGTTAATGATTTGGGCTTTAGGGTGCCACAACTACCAAGGATATTTGGCGCCCATGGCACTACAAACATGACAAGATTTGGGAACCGATAATCCGGCGACCTCATACACGATGTAAGACCAAGGTTAGACAGCGCTGTTTAGAATAAGCTAAGCTGTATATCCAGATAGTACTGTGAGAGTTTGCCACATACCACTTGCGGTAACCTCCCGAGTTTAAACTAGTCATGCCGATAGTAAAGCGGGACAACACTATATCTGTCACAAGCGAGGCGCTTCTGTTTCGCTTCAAAAATATGATGTACGCGTAACGACGCTAGCCAGTCCGATACGTCACTGCGCCGGTCCGGATGACCGGGACACATGACCGTCATGCGTCCCATGACCGGATGACCGGGATACATGACCGTCAAGCGTCACATGACCGGATGACCGGATACATGACCGTCATGCGTCCCATGACCGAATGACCGGGATACATGACCAGATGACCGGGATACATGACCGGATGACCGGGATACATGACCGTCATGCGTCCCATGGCCGGATGACCGGGATACATGACCGTCAAGCGTCACATGACCGGATGACCGGGATACATGACCGGATGACCGGGATACATGACCGTCAAGCGTCACATGACCGGATGACCGGGATATATGACCGCCATGCGTCACATGACCGGATGACCGGGATACATGACCGGATGACCGGGATACATAACCGGATGACCGGGATACATGACCGGATGACCGGGATACATGACCGGATGACCGGGATACATGACCGGATGACCGGGATACATGACCGTCAAGCGTCACATGACCGGATGACCGGGATACATGACCGTCAAGCGTCATATGACCGGATGACCGGGATACATGACCGTCATGCGTCCGATGACCGGATGACCGGGATACATGACCGGATAACCGGGATACATGACCGTCATGCGTCCCATGACCGGATGACCGGGATACATGACCGGATGACCGGGATACATGACCGTCAAGCGTCACACGACCGGATGACCGGATACATGACCGTCATGCGTCCCATGACCGAATGACCGGGATACATGACCAGATGACCGGGATACATGACCGGATGACCGGAATACATGACCGTCATGCGTCCCATGACCGGATGACCGGGATACATGACCGGATGACCGGGATACATGGCTGTCATGCGTCCCATGACCGGATGACCGGGATACATGACCGGATGACCGGGATACATGACCGTCAAGCGTCACATGACCGGATGACCGGGATACATGACCGGATGACCGGGATACATGACCGGATGACCGGGATACATGACCGTCACGCGTCACATGACCGGATGACCGGGATACATGACCGTCATGCGTCACATGACCGGATTAGTTGCCGCACAGATTGGCGACAGGCTCGGTCAGGGTCGGGTCGGTGGCCAAAACGGACGCAACCGGACGTATCGGTTGCCAGGGTGGTCACGCGCGGCATGTCGGTTGCCAGGGAGGTCACGCGCGGCATGTCGGTTGCCAGGGCGGTCACGCGCGGCATGTCGGTTGCCAGGGAGGTCACGCGCGGCATGTCGGTTGGCAGGGCGGTCACGCGCGGCATGTCGGTTGCCAGGGAGGTCACGCGCGGCATGTCGGTTGCCAGGGCGGTCACGCGCGGCATGTTGGTTGCCAGGGCGGTCACGCGCGGCATGTCGGTTGCCAGGGAGGTCACGCGCGGCATGTCGGTTGCCAGGGCCATCACGCGCGGCATGTCGGTTGCCAGGGAGGTCACGCGCGGCATGTCGGTTGCCAGGGCGGTCACGCGCGGCATGTCGGTTGCCAGGGAGGTCACGCGCGGCATGTCGGTTGCCAGGGCGGTCACGCGCGGCATGTTGGTTGCCAGGGCGGTCACGCGCGGCATGTCGGTTGCCAGGGAGGTCACGCGCGGCATGTCGGTTGCCAGGGCGATCACGCGCGGCATGTCGGTTGCCAGGGAGGTCACGCGCGGCATGTCGGTTGCCAGGGCGGTCACGCGCGGCATGTCGGTTGCCAGGGCGGTCACGCGCGGCATGTCGGTTGCCAGGGTGGTCGGAGGTCACGCCAGCCAGACAGGTCACGTGATCATTAGTCAGACCGTCATTTACCCGCGTGACAACCAGCGGGGCATTCCTGGTGAAACTGAATCCGTCAGACGGACGGCCGAGTGACCTTGGAAAAAGTTTACACTCAGTAAACACAGATAGCGATCGACAGTTTGATGCATAGGGTTAACTAGTGCTAACCCGTCCGCTCCGCTGGGCGATTACAGGTCAAGTGATGGTGCAAGCCAGTGATAGGCAATTAGGGATTGATAACCCGTACTACCCGTGACACCTGTCGTAACTATAATACGTTTTTGTACCCGTCATACACCCGAGGTACCCGTCAAAAACCTACGGTGCCCGACATACACCCGTGTTACCCGTTGTGCCCCTGTGGAACACGTTATAAACCCGTTATATCCGGCACTCACCCATTATACCCGTGGCACACCTATGGCACCCGTTATACATACACACGTTAAACCCGTGACAACTCCACCCCAGCTTAGCGTATATGCTCATTGATATATGCCGTACCGTATGTCGATGACCTTCGTTTCGCAGTGATTCCGTGGTTGCTTCTCATTGGTTGTGACACTGTAGTATCCGTGGTTGGATCTGATTGGCTTTCGACTGGAGTGAAGCGATGTAAAACTCGTATCCGTAAACTGTTTTTTTTTTCCGGTAAACTATTTCCTAACACTTCCTTCTATGTTAGTTACAGCACAAACCTTCGCCCAAAACTTCACATCCTACAACTGTCTAAAACTATCGTATCAAATGCGTCGGAAATGTATGAATTATATACCAGTATCAAATGCGTCGGAAATGTATGAATTATATACAGTTCCGCCGGGTGGCGCGCTAGACGGGCGACCCCCGGCCGCTCCGCACTGTTTTCGGTTTTACTCGGGGAATTAGACACCCGGCTTCGTGAAATTTAGTGTCTATGTGTTCGTTATCTTCGAGTTCATCTGCGTGCTACACCGCAAAGACTGTGAGTTGCGTCTTCGACTTATTATCTACCTGAGAAGATTTGCGATTTTGAAACCTGTGTGAAAAACCAAGCCGGAAGACAGAAACCTGGGAAGTGTCTGTGTCAGCAAAAGTGTGTGAACGCTTCAAGTTTTCAGTCAAATGTGTCTTTTTTTCTCTATGGTGCGGCAGTGATATTACGTGCTTGAATATTGCATTTCTTCAAGAGTCCTGCGTCTATTTTCCAGAACTACTTCTTTTCCAACGTATACTAACGCGGCAGTGCAGATGAACACCACTAGCCTGGCCGTCGCCATGGCAACCCCCCTTGACCAGGGGATACCCGCCGCAGTGCCGCCCGGCTAAAGTCAACAAATGCCAGGCGGCCAAACGGTCACCGGGGCACGTTCCCGGCGGCCGGCGCGGCGGGGAGCCCGGGGCGGGTGGCGGGCCCGCCGAGCGAGGGAGAGAGGGAGCAGCGACCAGCCGACTGCTCCCGGCACTGGGGACCCAGATGGGCCCTGTCGTGTAGTGTGCCAACAACCATCCGTCACCACGACAGGGTCAGTGACGCAAGACAGAGACGACCCGCTGACGCCTGCTACTCCGTCAGACCAAGCGGCGGCAGCGGCGGCGGCCGCCGACCCACCCGACGCGGCTACCAGCGAGCGGCCGGGGCCGGCGCTCGCTGCAACCGACCGACACACCGGCCAGACCCGGCAAGCAGCGAGTCGGCCCACTACGATTGGACACGGGGCCTTATCCATCATGGCGTTGAACATTTTAAGCCTAAAACCTAAGATTTTAGACCTCCGTCATGATTTAGAATTATTAAATTGTGATATTGCTGTGCTCACAGAAACATGGCTTCGCCCCGAAACTTGCTCACGCTTCGTCACGTTCCCGGGGTTTTCTCTGCACCGTGCCGACCGTCCAGACGGTAGTGGTTACGGGGGAATAGCTGTACTGATAAAAAACAATTTGAAAGTAAAACCACTTAAATCAGTTGTAGGTGCCAAAAACGACGGCAAAATAGAAACGTTTTGGTTACAAGTCAGTAACTCGCACGGTCGTCGTTTTAACCTAGGTTGCGTATATAGACCTCCTCGACACACCGTAGCCGCCATATCAGCCGACCTCGATTTTCTTGAAACTCAAGTGCAACGCGTGTTTCTTTCGTCCACTGACAATATTGTAATAACTGGTGACCTTAACTGCAACCTTCTAGCGTCCGACAACGATATATGTAAATCGAGATTTAATCAGTTCCTAGACAGCCTGGCCCTGCACCAGCACGTGACTAGTCCCACATACGAGTCTGGATCTCTACTTGATGTGTTTGTGTCCAATACGGGAAACTTTTTGAGTGACGTATCTGTCTGTCCATGTCCCTATAGTGATCACTGTATCATCCAAGCTAAATTGTCCATCCCCAAGCCTCGCCGTAAGCCGATTTTCGTCTCATCTAGGCGCCTACATCGCATTAATATATCGGCTTTTCACGCTGCTCTCAGAGCCACTGACTGGAGTGGAGTGTTCTCACGCGTGGAAGTGTCAGACCAGTGGTCTGCATTCATAAATTGTCTCCTCCCCATCCTCGACCATCACGCACCTCTAAAACGTATCAAAATTCGTAACCCTTCCGCTCCCCCTGTATCTGACACCACTCGCAATCTGATGGCACAGCGTCGCAGACTTCTTGTCCATAGTGGTAGGACCCCTGAGTTCATTGCGCTTAACAAACAGGTCCGTTCTGCCATTCGTCACGACACAAGGCAGGACATCGCCAGGAGAGTGCGTGAGCTGGGTCCTACCACCATATTTCGGAATGTACGTCAAATCATCGCGGGCAAGAAGTCTGCCGACCGCATCGTGCCAGAGGCCACCCCTGACGAGCTAAACCAGTACTTTGTGGGCGTTGGTCCCCGGGTTGCGAGTGAGGTCCGGGCCAGAGGTGAGCCCCCCTCTCTCCCTGTCCGTCTACCTCGTGTCGGCACATGTGCCTTCAAACTACAGCCTATCTCTCTGTCCGCTCTCCGGTCCTTCCTCAACTCAATGAAAAATTCAGGGGCCTGTGGTGCTGACGGCATCTCTATTCAGGTAATAAAGCTTTGCTTTGCTGCTATCGGCTCCGTTTTACTCCATATCATCAATACTAGCCTATCTTCCGGCGAATACCCAGCGCCCTGGAAACATTCCATTATTCATCCAATACACAAAGCCGGCAGCCAGTCCGAAGCTTCCAATTTTCGCCCTATCTCCATTGTATCTGCCTTCCCAAAGCTCATTGAGCGTATTGTGCAGCGTCAGCTTTACTCATACATGTCGGATAACCACCTGTTCTCCTCATCCCAGCACGGGTTCCGCTCCCTGCTCTCTACTGAGACCGCCCTTCTGACTGTTTCTGATCACATCCTCTCGGCTATTGACCACCAGGAACTCACCCTTCTCTGTCTCCTCGATTTATCCAAGTGCTTCGATGTCATCGACCATTCTATGCTCCTCTCTAAACTACGTACATATAACATCGATCCCACCTGGTTTACATCATACCTCTGCGGTCACACTCAGTCTGTCTGTACGGCTGATGGGAGTGGGAACCTTCATTTCTCCAGGCCTCTCCCCAACTCTATCGGAGTTTTTCAAGGCTCGTCTCTTGGGCCTTTACTTTTTCAAATATTCTCTAACGATATGTGCCTGTTCGCGGGGGATTCTCATGTGGTCCAGTACGCTGATGATACTCAAATTTTGTTATCCGGCAAAAAACACCAACTCAATGATCTGGTCAGTAAATTGGAGGACACCCTGAGTGCACTTGATACCTGGTTTCACTCTCATGGTCTCAAAGTAAATACAAGCAAGACCGAATTAATAGTGTTCGGATCCCGCCAAAATTGTCGCGACCTTTACCCTGTTGCTGTTCAGTTCCGCGAAGACATAGTACAAGAGAGCCCATACGTCAAAAATTTAGGTGTTCTGTTTGATAAGCACTTCACATGGGACTCACACGTGTCTTCCCTGGTAAAAAAATGTAGTGATATCCTCATTGGGCTATCGCACGTGCGGCACAGCATCCCCCGCGAGCTGTTACCACTTCTTGTAAATGCCTTGGTCGTTTCACACGTTCGGTACTGTTTAGCAGTATTTGGCAATGGCTCGCAGAGGAACATACAACGCCTTGACAAAATTCTAAATTTTGCCCTTCGTGTCATATCTGGCAAACGTAAATTTGATCACATCTCTGACGTGCGAGCTGAGCTTGGCTGGCCCACTGCCCAGCAGCTATACAGACAGCACTCCCTAAATCTACTACACAAAATTCGAAACACCGGGGAACCACAGGCTCTTGCTTCCCAGCTTCATGTCAATTCTGATCTCCGCTCCCGCTCTACGCGACAGAACTCTGACCTGGCCCTTCCACGCGTTAGGACAGAGGCTGGCAAGCGCCGATTTCTATATCATGTTGTGCAAAATTACAATGAGCTGCCTTTAGCGACACGTCACTCAGCCATGCCCGCATTCAAAAGAGCGATACAGAACATGCCTCAACCAGAGTAGCCTGATGTATATAACGTAATGTGCGTGTGAGAGCATTGCAGTGTATGTGATGTAATGTGTATGTGAGAGTATTGAAGTATGTGCTGTATGAGAGTATGTGCTGTAGTGAAACTGTCTTCATTTTATATTAGGATGAGTGTATCATTCGTGTTGTCCATGCTTGTATGTGGCTCCGGAATAGCCCGCTTCGGCGTGGATGGGGTCCAACGTCAAATACAAATACAAATACCACTCGGTAGTATCCGTAAACTCGCTTGAAAACCTTAAAATCACGTGCATCACGTGCTTATATCAATGTGGTACTGCAATGTAGAATTACCGCTTTAATGATATAAATTCGTGGCGGATAGACAGATAGACAGACATAGACAGACAGAGACAGACAGAGACAGACAGAGACAGACAGAGACAGCCAGAGACAGCCAGAGACAGCCAGAGACAGCCAGAGACAGCCAGAGACAGCCAGAGACAGCCAGAGACAGCCAGAGACAGCCAGAGACAGCCAGAGACAGCCAGAGACAGCCAGAGACAGCCAGAGACAGCCAGAGACAGCCAGAGCCAGCCAGAGCCAGCCAGAGCCAGCCAGAGCCAGCCAGAGCCAGCCAGAGCCAGCCAGAGCCAGCCAGAGCCA
Source organism: Chirona hameri (assembly GCA_036785665.1). Lineage (NCBI taxonomy): Eukaryota > Metazoa > Arthropoda > Thecostraca > Balanomorpha > Balanidae > Chirona > Chirona hameri. The sequence goes on from JAXIVJ010000888.1 coordinate 132,114, forward strand.
GCCAGAGCCAGCCAGAGCCAGCCAGAGCCAGCCAGAGCCAGCCAGAGCCAGCCAGAGCCAGCCAGAGCCAGCCAGAGCCAGCCAGAGCCAGCCAGAGCCAGCCAGAGCCAGCCAGAGCCAGCCAGAGCCAGCCAGAGCCAGCCAGAGCCAGCCAGAGCCAGCCAGAGCCAGCCAGAGCCAGCCAGAGCCAGCCAGAGCCAGCCAGAGCCAGCCAGAGCCAGCCAGAGCCAGCCAGAGCCAGCCAGAGCCAGCCAGAGCCAGCCAGAGCCAGCCAGAGCCAGCCAGAGCCAGCCAGAGCCAGCCAGAGCCAGCCAGAGCCAGCCAGAGCCAGCCAGAGCCAGCCAGAGCCAGCCAGAGCCAGCCAGAGCCAGCCAGAGCCAGCCAGAG